>JANHFT010005428.1:24060-50455 GCA_032467955.1 Pseudoxenodon macrops
GCCTCCATTCTTTGGCCTTTCTCAGCCTTCCTTATGGTCCAATTTTCACAGCCATCCATTGCAACTGGGAAAACCATAAGCCTTGACTATAGGCACTTTTGAGCTCCTCAAATTCCAGGAGGCAAGCTGTTCCATTGATTAATTGTTCTCACTGTCGGGAAATTTCTCCTTATGTCTAGTTGAGATTCCCCCTTGAATAAGCTTCTACCTGTTGCTTCTTATCGTATCCTCCAATATTTGAGGGGCTGCCGCAGACAGGAGGAAGGGGGTCAACCTATTTTCCAAAGCACCTGAAAGCCAGACAAGGAACAATGGATGGAAACTGATCAAGGAGAGATTCAACCTCGAAATAAGGAGATTTTTTTTTATTTCTGACAGTGAGAACAATTAACCAGTGGAACGCCTTGCCACCAGAAATTGTGGGTGCTTCATCACTGGAGGCTTTCAAGGAGAGACTGGACAGCAAGTGGAAATAGTATAGGGTCTCCTGCTTGAGCAAAGGGTTGGACTAGATGACCTGCAAGGTCCCTTCCAACTCTGTTATTCTGTTACATGTAGTCCTGGACTTATGACCACAACTGAGGAACAACATTTCCGTTGCTAAGAGACCTTCCCGCCAAAGGTGGACCCTATTTCTCTACTTGCATTTTTTACGTGCTTTCGAACTGATAGGCTGGCAGAAGCTGAGACAAGTAACAGGAGCTCACCCCATTATGCGGCACTAGGGATTCAAACCGCTGAACTGCCGTCCTTTCGATCGACAAGCTCAGCGTCTTAGCCACTGAGCCACCGTGTCCTTTATTGCACATCACCTTTTCTCTCAGGGTCAAGGAGGAAGGGTCAAGATGGGATGGATGCCTCCTCTCATTTTCTCTTTGCAGTGCAGTCTGAACTCCATGAAGTGAGGTAGGCCAAGGGAAAAAAAAAAGACATCTTCAAAGTCATCCAGTGATTTCCCCCATTCCTGGTCACTGCATTTCCCTGTCTGTCAAATACAGTATGTTATCTTTTCAGTTATACAGTGTGGCGAAAAGCTGAAAACTGGGCCCACTCAGACCTAAACTTCTTGCCATGTTTATTTTTCAGGCCTCTTGATGGAAAACTCTTATAGGACCTGACTTTTTTTTTTTGGAGTCCTAAAACCGCTATGGTTCTTTCTATTGGCTCCAACCTTCGTTCCTGGGGCCCTTGGCAGCCATGCATGATATTAAGCCATGTCTTTGTAGGATGGGCAAGGTTGATGAGGACCAGTGCACGTCACTCCAGGCCACTTCCTCATCATCATAACTCTAAGGGGAATAACAAGAAGCTGAGAATCTGCTAACGCAGGCCCTGCCACAGCACCCGTTCACTTTCTTTTATTTGCCCCCGAGATTTATGCTGCCTATCTCCCTTCCCTTTGTCCACTGGCCAAGCCTTATAAGTCATGTCCCCAGTCTGACAGGTCACATGGACTGTGCTGCTGCTCTGTCAGAGTGAGTGATGCCAAGGAGTGATTAAAAGAGAAGGGGGTGAGAGGTCAGCAGCAGACGGCATGATGGGAGTGTGGAATGTAATTATCAGCCCTGTGACATACTGCTGGGGCTTTAATGGATCAGCACACATTGGCTGGGGGTGGGGAAGGAGGTTCGGATGGAGGAAATAGGGCAAGGAAATGGTTCCCCCACTTCCCACCAGCAAGCATAGTGGTTAACAGAAGATACTTCAAAGTGTACACCTACCTCCGGTGTTTTGTGCCGGTGCTATAAAATATAAGTTTCTAAGCATTGTTCAAGAGTGTGTTTCTTTAAGTGGCCTTAGAAGGGTCCATCAAGATCAACTGCAACATCCAGAAAGTTTTCTATTGCCTTGGATCACTCATGTCTTGGTAGCCCAAAGCCCAAAGCTCATTTTTAAACCGATCTAGCTTGAAATCAAGTGATCGCTGCCGTTTGTATAATGAGTGTATTTCTCACAATAGCCTTGTGATTGAAAGTTTCATCATCTGTCACCAGAATATTTTCAACTTGTTCAAAGAAGCCAGAGAAAAGATAGCTTCCCCCCTCCAGATCAGGCTACTAAGGACATGAATGAGGTTCAATGTTGTTAGAAAATGAGATTGAAATGTGAGCATTGTATGATATTAATAATGCTTTATACTACAGTGCTGTACTCTTCTATACACTGTACACTAATGTACAGTTATGTACCCTATATCTGCAAGAAGTGGCCTCCCTAGGCTAAGCAGGTTTTCTGAATCATAAGTCCTCTGGATGTGTTGGTACTATACTCCAGAATTTTCAACCCACATATACTCAGTATATCTCACCTGGAATATACCAAAGTAACAGCTGCTAAGTAATTTGTACTTTGGCTTTGATGAAGTACCGAAACATCCAAAAACATGGTTATACAAAGCAAGCAGCTTGGAAAACAAAAGCAGCACCTGAGCACACTGTGTGCTGATATCTAGCCACAAGAATCTATAGTTCTATTAAAATGATGCATTTGGTACCTTAAAATTTTACATGCTAAAAATTGAGTTTATTCTGGGATGGGAATTCCAAATGCAAAGCTTCAACACTGAAGAATGTGACCTTAGGAATTTTGGGGGTGGGGGTGTTTCTAAAGGATCTACCTTGGATAACTGCAAAACTGAGAAGTGGTGGGATAACATCTCTCTCTCTCTCTCTCTCTCTCTCTCTCTCTCTCTCTCTCTCTCTCTTTCTCTCTCTCTCTCTTCCTCCCTCCCTCCCTCTCCCTCCATGTATAATTCAAGAAATGGAATATAAACCAAGAAATTCTGTTCAGGAAATAAATTATTGCAATTTCCCCCCAAGATAATATATTTGATTGTTGTAAATGAATTTTTGGTGATAAATGTCCTTTGTGAGTTGACATATCATGTAGTGTGTCTGTGACAAACTGAGGATGACAGTGGAGTGTGGTTGAATACAGCTGAAAGCTATCAGATTGTAGAAAGAATTTATGAAGAAAGACTTTAGAGAAGATGCAGAGTAGAACAATCCTTTGGGGAAAGAGAAAGCAACTGAGATAGAACAACCAAATGCAAAGCCTTGCTATGATCATGCCAATGGGGCAGAGATGACGGGCTATTTTTGGGGAGGTAGTGTGTTTCTCTTGGCTAGTATATATAATTGCAGCTTCTGTCCAGATCTTCTGTCACGATTTATAACAGGGAAACAAATGTGGCGTTCATAAGAATCAATGTATTGCATTTAGGTACTTCCATTGGTACCTGATACATCACTGCACTGCACATTCTTTTAAAAATGGAATATAAATTAATTGTAAAAAGCTACAATGCCATTTATTACTCTACATAGCGCAATATACTTTATTTAAAAATAAAAGTCTGTGCAATGTTACCCAACGTTTTGTTTACAGTTATGGACATATTCAGACAGCTACCATGACCCAGCACATGGGTGGCCTAGTGATAATTTTCTGAGCACATATCTGTGCACCGTGACCTGTATCTCTTTGCCCTACGCAGTTAGATGGTGTGAGGTGTGATCTCTGGAACTCTGGGAGTTTTCCCTCTAATTCTGCAGTCAATGTAGTGGCCTGAAATGACCTATTCCATGTTGGTAATCTTGTAGCTTTAATTGATCCCCTTAGTTTCCTGCGAGACACCCCCCACATTCCATCTGATGCTTAACCGCTTTCACTTTGCATATATCCAAGTCCTCTTTTGTCTGCAAGGAAAACTGTGGTGCCGATAACAGCTTCAACATACAATATTCTAAGGGCTGAGATTTGTGATTCACTTGGCTGAAGATTCAGCCCCAGCCTATTATATACCTGAACTCTGATACCATGTCTCTTCTTAGTCTTCTTTTTTCCAGATTGAACCCAGCCCAAGTTCCTAATTCTGAAACACTGCTTATTACTCCAGGATAGGGCTTTTAAAATCTAGAAGATAAATTATTTGGTAATACTACTTGTTACTCTTTAGTTCTCATTCACAGATATTTAGTATAGGTATAGGCCTCACAAAATGTTATACGGTGGTATATTCCTACTGCTCCTGCTACTATTGGCTAAAACTATATCATTGTGTGTATTTATAATAGTAACACATTAATGTAGCAAAAATATAAAACCTCCTGTCCAAAGGTCCACATTTGTTGCCGTTTGCCAACAATCACGTACAATTATCTTAACTTGGGGAGTTCATGTTGTGGGTAACAGACCATAAATGTTGCCCATAATTATGTAATAGCATCAATCAGATTGACTCATAGGCAGCACATTTGTTGAAGGTTAACTACGGATATTCTTAAATTAAACTATAAAATGATTAAAATGTCATTTAAACCAAATTTATGTGTGCTTTTGTGAGGGGTTCTTTACCTAGACAAAGCATAGTATGTACGGACCTTGTGAATCTATCCAGAATTTCTCCTATTTTTAAATTTCAAAGCTAGAAAAAGGTTTAATTTCTCTTTCCGCCATGCAAGGCTAACAATGCAAGAGGCATTCAGCTAAAGCATACAAACTGATCTCCTCTCATCCTGCTTCTGGCATCAGAACAGAGTGGAATGTGACAAATTGATTTATAGCCTAATTGCTTTACTCTGCTGAGGTTAACCATCTCCCTGCCAGCAATAATAATAATACTTCTGCTACTGTGTCAATGTGTCTATTTTAACTTATTGCTAAGTGTGTAGTTATTAGTAAATTACCAAAGAGTTAAGGGATTTAATTTAGACTTAAGCTGGCAACTTTTCATGGCTTAAAAGAACAGATTCTCTCTCTCCAGAATCTGGGTTGGGAAGGCTGATTGCACATCCCGCCATCTTCCTCCCAGCAGTGACCTCTATGCTGACTCATCTTTAGTGACCCTGAATCACCCAGGAACCTGCAGCTCTGTCGCAGTCTGACACTATCTAATTCCATGTTTGCTTCTTTCCTCTTCTCTGAGTCCCATGCAATTCTCTTCCTACCAGGCCCTTAGCACATTTCAAACTCTTCTTCTCCCACCTCTAATGAGAGACACTGTCTGTGTTAAAAAAAATAACAACCAACCAATCCTGATCCATTTCTCTCAGCCTTTTTTCCATCCTCATATTATCAGCCTATATATCTGGGAGGATAGTGTAACTTCTCCATTCTGTCATCCTACTGTGTTAACTCCAAACAGGGTTTGTTGCTCCAACTAGAGCTTCTTAACATAACATGGCAACAAGTATTTTGCCACTGACAATGTGGTATTAGAGGAAATATAATGCTACATTTCTTAGCTTGGAAACACACTGCATCGTGATACAGAAAATAGGGTATATTTTTAATACTGTCCTCTACTCTTCAGCAATTAGAGCAGAGGTGGGTTCCTACCGGTTCTATAGAACCGGTAGTAACTTGGCAATGACGTCACAGAGCTGTTTCCGTCGGTGTGTCCGTGGGTGCCGCCATCTTGGATTTTGATTGCTGTGTGAGCACGCGCGCGCTTCACGTGCGCACTCACAGCGCGACCCTGAGCAAACCAGCAGCAAAAATATCCGGAACCCACCCCTGAATTAGAGGCTGTTTTTCAGAGTGAAATTTTCCATGTTATCAAATTCATATGACTTCAAATGTCTCTTCTGAGGTATAGCACTTAGCACTTAGGCTTACATACTGTTTCACAGTGCTTTACAGCCTTCTCTAAGCGGTTTGCAGAGTCAGCAAAGTGCCCCCAACAATTTGGGTCCTCATTTTACCGACCTTGGAAGGATAGAAGGCTGAGTCAACCTTGAAGTGTAGGTCTCACCTTCCCCGCTCCTGCCACGTCTTCCTACGCACAGTTATACATGATTAAATTACTTTTTAATATAAGAACAAAAAGAATTATGGGAAGTGAAGTGAGTTCTTTTCCCAAGATGGATATTTTCAGGAATAAATACTTACTCATGCTTTTTTTTGTTTTTCTAAAAAAATCAGAAATAAAATATGTGGAAATCCATGAAATTTCATATAAGAAGTCCTAGCTTCTCTTTCCTAAGGTTTCCAAAGATAGTCGAAATGTTTATTTGGGAAAAAGCTTTGCTTCTAAAAATAATTAATGTTTATGTATCAATTGCCTTTCTCCTTGCCGTGATATTTATTGATTTATTAACTCTCCATGCTTCCCAAATACTCTGGACAACTAACAGATGGGTTAGTGGAGTTTGCAGAGCTACTTAAAACATTGTACTTTGACAAATGCCATAATGAATGGATCCAGGGGTTTGGAGTGGAGGTTGTGGTGGTGACGGGGGGGGGGGACTGAGCAACATGACGATGGACATTTTGGATTGTCATCACAGGCAGATGTTGGAATGGTGGGGGTGTTTCATAGGCCATTAAATACAGAGAATCTGCATATTCTTGCAGGCCCTTTCGCAGTCAGTGTCTCATCTTTGCAAAGGCCAAACTGTCGTACTCTTTGGCTTCAGATTGCTTTTTGGTCAATTCCAGTTGGGGTGTGTGTGTTGTATACTGCCATGGATTTTTTCACTAATTCTGGGTTTGTGGATGTACAGTGCTGTGACAAAAAGAGAACCATCTTCTCACCTCCTTCTACTATTAAATCTTTGGTTTTCTGGATCCAACATAATGGGGAGTAGATAAAATATCCACTCATCTCTGTGAGATGTCCAAGCCACTCCCTTCTAACTTGTTTCCCTGAAAATAAGACCTCCCCGGATAATAAGCCCAATCAGGCTTTTGAGCGCATGCACTAAAAGAAGCCCTCCCCTGAGAATAAGCCCTCCCCAAAACACAGCAGCAGCCATGAGGTGACCACGCTTGCCGCCTCCTACACCTCAGAAATAATAAGACCTCCCTGAAAATAAGGCCAAGCGTTTATTTTGGGGGTCAAAAGAAAATAAGACCCTGTCTTATTTTCGGGGAAACACGGTAGTACTGAAGATGTTAGCTAGTCTAGTAACAAAATGTCTGCAAGCAAACGCCTAAGCTCGGAGGGCACCAAGGACTGTATCTGTTATTTTCTTTGTATCCAGTCTTGAATGGCTACACCTGAACATGTGAACCAAATCCTAAAACAATATCTATAGTATTGTCTCTCATCAGTGAGAAGATTGGTTACCTCTTGCATAATATATTCCTTCATCATCTCCATTTCAGGTGGCTTAGGATCACCACTTCCATATTTTGCCCTCCAGAACTCCTGCATATGCAGTTCCTCATGCCTCAAACTTCCTGCATGAAAGGCAAGCTGCTCAATGCCTCTTAAAGTAGCAGCCGGATTTGACAAGGGCTATGTTAAGTGGGCCACAGATGCACGCAGACAAGAGGGGGTCATAATTGAAGAGATAGATTTAGTGTGGCTTTCAATGAAGTTTTTATCTTTTGCCCTTCCCTTCAAAAAGCTAGACTCAACATATTTTGGCTCCTTCCCAGTGGAGCAGCAAATCAATCTGGTGGCCTTTCATCTGCAATTGTCTACAGCAATAATGATTCATTTTGTTTTCCATCAATCCCTGCTTGTTCAGGAGGCACTCACCTGTAGCTTATGTTCTAGAATAACTTTATTAGACACACACACACTTTGGTAGATGGGGAAGCACAGTATGAAGTGGAGCTATTGCAGACTCTACAAGCTGTATCTAACCGCGGTATCTGGAAATACTATGTCTGTAAAATCTGAAGAAGTACACAAGGTCCTCTACAGTATGTATGCTTCCATCTGTGTTTTGGAAGAAATATCCAGGTTCAGTTCCAAGCCGGGAGAAAGCCACTGGAGACAAAATGGAAGCTAGAGGCTAATTGGAAAGAGGGTCCATTTATTGGTGAAGCAGAACCACCAAGCACATGTGATTCTGGGTAGCTGACCACATAGAGTTGAGAGGGGGGGGTATTTATACATTCTCTTGGCCTTTGCACTTGAGCTTCCTGTTCCTGTGCAAGAACATGTATTCTATTGGCTGTTGTCAGACTCTCATGGTGCCATGTACACATCCTAGGCGTTTTGTCTGAGTTAAGCTTGGTTGAAGTTTGGCTGATGCAATGAAGGGGCTTGTTGAGCAATTCCTATTGTGGCTGAGGGCTAGCTCTACTTTTGTTCAGACCTTCTGCAGGGACGAATGGATTACCAAATCTGCATTTCTAAAAGCTGGCCTCAGCTTAGTATCTGCTTGGGAGCAGGGGCTCTGAGTTTCTGTCTCCCTTAAGATTTTTATTTCTCTTGCAGAGGAAATATTTTATTGTGCCTTTTTAATATTTCTCAAAATATTTCATTCTTCTAGGAGAGGGGTGGGTGCTAACTTTCTGCATGTGAGTTACATATCTCTTTTGGGCATCCAGGCAGGGGGTGTGAGGAAGAATTATTAAGGCAGTAAACGTCTGATGGAGAGAGGAATTAGCCCTCCATTTAAAAAAACCCAAAAAAGCAGTGAAGAGGGAATCTTTCAAACCTGCCACATGGGTAAAATTCAGACCAGGCTCTTTTCTCCTCTTTGGAGGGAAGACAATTGAGAATGTGGTTGCAAATCAGCTATATATATATATTAGAGGATTCTAGAAGACATGCATTATTTGGATCACTTTCAGTTGTGTTACATTCCTGGGTATGGAACATAAAAAAACTTTCATTGCTCTGGTGAATGACTTTAGTTCAAACCCAAATGCGTGCAGCAACATTGACTGTGACTTCCTTCTCTGCCACTTGCAATGATCTGGGGCTGGGGATCCTCTCCTTTTATGGTTCCACTCTAACGTGCATAATTCCCATCAGTAATAGTGTGTGTGTGTGTGTGTGTGTGAGGAATTGGTTGAGTCCTTGGTTACTGTAGTGTGGGATTGTGCACAGGGCTTAGTTCTCTCACCCATGATGCTTAACATTTATATGGAATTGTTGGGAGAGGCAACAGGTCAATTTGGAATGATGTGTGCTCACCATAAGAATGATACTCAATTACGCATCATGGTTGCAGAAGTTGAGATGCTGTAGACGTCTTGAATTGCTGCCTGGAGACTGTCAAGAACTAGATGGGGAGAAGCGATCTCCAATTCAATTCTTGTAAGACTGAGTTTATTTTATTTTTTAATCTAATCTATATAGTAGCTGCCCATCTCAGGTATGTTACCAGGTGGTATGTATAGTTTAAACAAAACAATTAAAAGCAACGTTTTAAAGTGATTAGTACAATTAAAAACAATCTAAATAGAAGCAGAGGAAAGTGCTGGTTGCCTTGTTTAAATATTCTGATATTTTAAAAACGTCATCCTGAATATTGTTCTTTTCAGAATTGCATCCCATTTGTGGACCTGGTCCAATTATTTCAGGACTTCCTGGACCTATGGCTCTTACTTGAAAAGCAAGGGGTTGGGGGCAATGGCCAATGCTTATCCACCCTCAACTGATGTATCAGCTACCTGGACTAGCTTGTAATACTGACTCACATCATTATTTTATGTTTGGTCTTGCAATACTCTTTAAATTAGTCTGTCTGTACAGAATGTCATATTCCTTCATCTTCTTTTTCTTGTACCTCAGAATTTTGGGACTGGAAAATATATATTTTGCGGGGACGGACGGACAGTAATAAGTAAAACAAGTTCAAGCCCCATGAGATGTGTATTAATCTAGTATGATATTGGTTATTACTAAGTGGCATTAGGGAAACACATAATAAGCAAGGAGTTTACTTTAGGAGTTGCATTTTAACAGATTAAAAATAGAAAATTGTAAAATATAGATAAAGAACAGATTGGACCCAGA
Organism: Pseudoxenodon macrops; assembly: GCA_032467955.1. Lineage (NCBI taxonomy): Eukaryota > Metazoa > Chordata > Lepidosauria > Squamata > Pseudoxenodontidae > Pseudoxenodon > Pseudoxenodon macrops. The sequence goes on from JANHFT010005428.1 coordinate 33,767, forward strand.
GATAAAGTTCTGATGTACAAAGTTACATGAATGAATTTATGGGCTACTATTGGTAAGACTATTAATTAAAATGATGTTTTTTGAAAACCATTTACAATAAATGGGCTGTACCTGCACACTTTTTTATATTTGTCCTTAACAGCTCATTATATATCCAATCAAAGGCAAAATATGTAATGTATATATAATATAACTGATGCAAAACCATTCATATGATGCATCTCCAGTGTTCAGGTTCAATGGGGAGTTTCTGAACTGCACAAAGGCCTTAACTGACTAAAATTGGACAAATGTTATCATAAAAGATGGGCAATGCATGCATACATCTATGGGTCAAAACTATATGAAAGCTGTTTGGCTTAAATCTGGGACAGAACAAGAATAAAAAAGTTGTTCTTAATCATGGCAAGATGGATATTTTTAGGGTGACCACAGACCCAGAAAATGTTGGTATGGATGGAGTGCAGATGGGGGAAGGGAAATTGAGAGGACAAACCAAGAAAGGGGTTAGATAAGGATTGCCTAAGAAGAGGCAGAAAAGAGGCCTATGGAAAGGAAGTGGGAGCTACCGAAAAAACGTGGAGGGGAGGGAAGGAGGTTACAAAGGACGGAGGCGTAAGACTCCAGGTGAAGGGAAGACAGCGTGACTGTGTCTGATCTACACTGACGAGTACCAATGTTAACTGTCACCTCTCATCTCTAAACTAAATCACACTTGGAATTGGACGCCGCGAGGAACCAATAGTCAGCCCCTGCAAGACGAGAAGTCAATCAGAGCAGAGATGCGTGGAGAGACACCAGCTTTATAGGGCTCAGCATGTTCATTCATCCTGGGATTTACACCTGTCAGTTCCCCTGAAAGAGGGCGTGACAGCACTCATTCCAGCACCACTTAATGTGGAAACAACAGCCACAAGCCCTGGGCCTGTTTTTGCATTTGCCCTCTTGCCTACCTGTTCAAGCTTTATTTCCTGAAAACCTCTGTCCTCCAGCCTGCCTCAAGCAGCAGATTTAGGTGTGCAGGGATATTATCTGATTTATATTTAGTTATATCTTTATACTGCTGGAATCATTATGACACACTGTCAGTTATTTGATTTGCAGATGGGGTTTCACTTCCCAAAACATATAGCTTTGGGGGGGGTGCTCTTTTTCCCAACCCCTCAAACCTTTTTCCCTCTCCGTTCACTGGATTTCACCCTTCAAAAACACTAGTACTCTTTGGCCATGTTTCTGCCTGCATTTGAATGCTCCTGGTTGGTCTTTAGATAGTAAATAAATCTCTAAGGCTTGTTGACTAGAAACAAAATATAAAGCATAAAACCGAAAGAAACATAAAATGATGGCTTTATTATATCTGCTCTGAAACTTTACTTTCATATATAGGTTTGGTTTCTTAACGTTAAGTGTATTCTTTTTTTAGAGAGAGAGAGAGACAGACAGACAGAGAAAGAAAGAAAGAATTTCTTAAAGGGAATTTCCTCAATTTCAATCTATGAAGATGAGAACTTGATGATGTTCTTACTGTACATATGTCGATCAAGTTTTTGCAACTCAGTTTCTTTGAAATGTTTTGGAATCACAGCTTTCAGATTCCCAGCTAGCATGTGGCCTGTAACTGCTGAGCATTGTAGGCCCCACACCTCTAGATAGCACCATGTTGGGGAAATGTTGGGTGACATAGTTAATTGAAAAGACCGCTACTTCTAAACGGTCTCCATAAACCTTTGCTTTTGTATAAGCAGAGCCCTGCCAGATGTTGTTGGTATTTATTAGAAGAGAAAAATCAAAGGTGGGAAAGCAACCACTATTTCCCCAAATTCCTCACAGTTACAAATCTACTCCCTTTTGTTAAAGCCACCACCAGATCAGGGTGTTCCCTGCTGGCTAAATCCTGGTACCAAAGCTAGTGTAACAAGCTTTGAACAGCCTGATCTCTTAATCCAGCTGTGTTCATTCATTTGAAACCCAAAGCAGCTCTTTTTTATGTCTCCATTTCTCGGCATTAACTTCTCTTTGAAGTGATTCTCGCTTCCGACGCTTTTTCCCTTCATGGGGAAGATTAGTGTGAAATTGGCCGGCTCCTCCAGAGACTGTGGTGCTAAACCTCTAATTCTTTAACCAAAGTGAGGTGTTAGTAGACCAGGTGAGGGGATTGGTTCCCGCATTTAGCTTCCTGCTTATTTGGCGAAGTGTTTCACAGAAGAAACTGGGTGCAACAATGCTGCAAAAATTTGATGTTTTGTAAATAAGACCAGCAATCCAAAAGTCATGTATATTAACATGAAGCCAATATTTAAAAGCACCTGTCTTCATTAACATTAAGTAGACGTTGACCATCAATATTTTTATAATAAGCTTTTCCCTGGTAGTACTTTGACTTTTCTTTGTACATTCTTTGGTCTGTAAGGTGTGTGTGCATAAGCGCACCCGCGTGGCCTACAGTCCCTGTCCTAATGTTCCCTTTTATTCGTATTCATTTCATGTATTCAAATCATGTTTATACCTATATATGTTATCTAATATGTGCTTACAAAAATAAATAAATAAATAAAATATCCAGGTGGCATTTTGCAAAATCACTGTGCTCCAGTGTTTCTCTACTATTATTATTTTATCAGTTCTGATTTAATTTGGTAAAGAGGAGTGAGGACTTTAAAACGTACTCTCAGTGGCTGCTTGTCTGGTAAAGATTGGGAAATCAGTATTTTCAGCACAACTACAATTTTAACTGAAAGCTTTCTGATGCAGTATGGAGTCTGGTTATATTGAGTGCTATACTGATTTACCATTTTAATTCCTATTTCAGCTGATTTAAGAAAATTACAATACATTTTAACTATGTATTGTCAATCAGATAATGACAAAACTTTAGAAATGTGGTTTTATCATTTGAAGAAGTCTTTGGAAGGATGGTGTCAAGACACATTTCTACTTAGTGTGAAGGGACAAGGTGCTTCCTCCGGAGGCGGGTTCCTACCAGTTGTATAGAGTAGGTAGTAACTCCGTGATGACGTCATGGAGCCGGTTCCTACGGTGTCTCTGTGGGCGCCGCCATTTTGGATTTTGCTTCTGCGCATGCACAGAAGCTAAATTTTGCTTTTGCGCATGCGGAGAAGCTATTTTTTGTTTGCCACACACATGCGCGCTTTGCGCACGCACTTGAGGTGCGACCCTGAGTGAACCGGCAGTAAGAAGATTCAGAACCCACCTCTGGCTTCCTCCCTATTGCTGTAGGTAAACACTTTGAATGAATTGGAGGAAGTGCTTTGGACCTCCTCTGAATGTAATCTCTACTTGGTATCTTTTCAAGTAGCCTGACATATAAGTCTTAAAGAGATACCACCTTTCTTTTCAGACTTACCTAGTAGCCTGAAAAACATCAGACTGCTTTAATGAATGGTAGTGGACTTGTGTTTTTACAAAGTCTGAAGGATTTCTTCTTTCTTCTTATTTGAAGGATGTTCAACTCTAATATACAATAGCTGAACAAAGAGGTAGTTTGACCCTTCTCTACACCCTTTACTTCTTTAAACTGGATAATTTAGATGGGTATATACTAAATATAGTGCTTTAATTTTTGTTCTAATGGATCAATTTGTTAAGTGCTTTATAAATATGCCAGTTCATTATAAATTCATCTTGACTTTGGCTTCTTGATCTTTATGTCTTGTCTCACAGTCAAATGTCCTCCTATATTTATAAGTAACTTTGAGGTTGGTGCACTTTAAGACTGAACAACCTGTTCCGACCTGTTGTAATCCAACATATATAACCAGCTCTCTTTCTCCCTCACTCTCTCTTTCTGTGTGCGGGTGAGAGAGAGAGAGAGAGAGAGAACACGAGAGAGAGAAGATGAATCAAGATGCACAGATGGAAGGGTTCTGAGGTATAATCAGTATTTGAAATGATCAGATGGATCACAATTTTTCATTCAAGGCAGCCAAAGTAAAATAATCTGACAAATTATTTCAATGATTTAGATCACCACCATTATCATTTATTGCATTTATTTCAGATATGAGGCACAGATTTCAAAAACAGAAAAAGCACTGGGAACAAATACATTGACGTAATATATAACGGGAAAGGTATGGGTTGCAAAGAAACTTTTTGCCCACAAAACTCTCTGTACTAAAATGCCCTAGGTTTCCTCCCCCCCCACTTCCATTCAATCATGTCTGGTTCTCACAGACTGCCTGGAAAACTCCTTGCAGTTTTCTTGGCAAGGGTTTTCAGAAGTGGTTTACCATTGGGTCCTTCCTCGGGTTGAGAGAAAGTGACTGGCCCAATATCACCAATGTCACCTTAAACACCTGTAGGTAGTCCTTGAATTACGACCACTCACCTAGCAACTATTCTATAACTACCCATCACTTATGACCAGGTTCCAAAGTTCCAACGGCTGCCACCCCCAGCCATGTTAGTCATCTGATAAGATTTTGGACACTTGGCAACTGACCCGTATTTATGGCCGTTTGCAGTGCCCCAGAGACTTATGACTGCATGTTTTTGACAAAACCTGGTATTTACTTCCCACAAAACAGGTTGTAAAATCGAGTCAGTCACGTAACGACCTACTTAATGACTACCTCGACTTCCGATTGTCATTGCCGGAGTCGATTGCAGTCGTAAGTCAAGGACCAACCTTGTCAAGAGTTGAGCTCTTTGCATTGCACTCAAAGCTAGCCAATTTTCTCCATGAACAATAAGCTTGGATGCGATGCTAATCAGCATCCCGGTTTGTCAGGAATAAGAGAGGAAAACCAGGGTCAGCTGCATTCGAAATAGTAATTCCTAGTTTATCGGCTCATTAAAATTTTAATGAAGGGAATCCAGCAGTTTTTGTATACTAACACACAACTCATTCATTGTAAGCCAGGAAAAATTACGTTCTTATCCTTCTTTCATAGTTTTTATTTTGTTTCGTTTCCCAGGAGGACTGGGAAAAGATTATTTCAAGTTTGGAGCTTGGTACTTTTAATAACTGTAATACAAGACCTAATGAAGATGCCATCATGCATTTATTTACTTTTTCATTTAATCCTCCCCCACGTGTGGGCAGTGTGGCACAGCAAATGAAAACAAAACAAAACAAAATAAAATCATAAACAATAACAAAGCGACACAAAATTTCTACTTAGGAAAACAACCCCTCCAGGGATTCAGACCATGTCACAGCCATTTCATATCCCAGAACCACAAAATTGTGTTGATTAAAAAAAAAACAACAACCCAGCACTACCGTACAAATATGGAACAATACCTAAATCCGAGCATCTTGCTAGACCTGGTTGCAGCTGTTTTGTTTTTAGGTATCTCTAAGCCAACCATTTATGAGTTACTGTTATCTCTCAACAAGGCCACGAGTTTAGGACAACGTGAACAGCATCGTAAAATATGTTGAAAGGGAAAAAGATCATCACAGAAAAAGATTTAACAGCCCATATGGCCTAGTGGTTAAGGCACCAGGCGAGAAACTGGGAGACAGTGAGTTCTAGACCCACCTGAGGTAGGAAAGCCGGTTCAGTGATTTTGGACCAATCACCAGGAGACGGTGAATTCTAGTCCCATTTTAGGAATGAAAACTGGCTGGGTGATTTTGGACCAATCACTAGGAGACAGTGAGTTCTAGTCCCATTTTAGGTATGAAAGCCGGCTGGATGACTTTGGGCCAATCACCAGGAGACGGTGAATTCTAGTCCCGTTTTAGGAATGAAAACTGGCTGGGTGATTTTGGACCAATCACCAGGAGACGGTGAGTTCTAGTCCCGTTTTAGGCATGAAAGCCAGCTGGGTGACTTTGGGCCAATCACCAGGAGACAGTGAGTTCTAGTCCCGTTTTAGGCATGAAAGCAAGCTGGGTGATTTTGGGCCAATTTCACTCAGTCAATCAGGCCTACCTCACTGATAAGTTTGTTATGAGGAAAATAAGAGACAGATCAGGGGTGAAATCCAACAGGTTCTGACAGGTTCTGACAGGTTCTGGAGAACCAGTAGCGGAAACTTTGAGTAATTCAGAGAACCGGCAAATACCACCCCTGGCTGGCCCCAGAGTGGGGTGGGAATGGAGATTTTGCAGCATCCTTCCCTTGCCATGTCCACCAAGACACACACATAGAACCAGTAGTAAAAAAAGTTGTATTTCACCACTGAGGCAGATGTGTTGGATATGTTTGCCACCTTGAGTTATTTGTAAAAATAATAAAGGCAGTATGTGTGTGTGTGTGTGTGTACAGATACACACACACATATATATAAGTGGTAGCTTGGTATTCAACTGCTTTGAAACTCATCGAATTTGGTACTCAATGCATTTTTGACACGAAAGTTTTATCCTGTAGTCATTGTTTGTTTGGTACTCGACGCACAAGTGAGAACTTGCCAGTGTCACCTGCCTCGTGACTCACTACTTTATTCCTTATGGGAAATATGTGTTTGGTACTCATTGTTTTTGGTTGTCATCGGGCCTCCCGGAACCAATTAATGATGACTACCAAGATAACACTCTGTGTGTGTGTGTGTGTGTGTCTGTGTGTGATGTATGCATGTCTGTATCTGTGTGTCTGTCTATCAAGAATGATGTGAAATTCACCTCTCGATTTGTAAGCAGAGGAAAGGAACTTGGGTAGAATTTCTTGAGAGAAAAAACGAAATCCCAAGATTGCAAGGAGAACCAAAAACAATGCAACTTAAATCCTTCCTCAAACATCAAAGGATTGATTCTAGGTCACACACCCCACCCTTTCACCCTCCCCCCAAAACCCCAGGACAACATTCAAATAAACTTCTGCCATACAGCCCTTTGGAAGGGAATAAAAGCAATATAGTTTGCAAGTAGTTGGAGCAAAGAAAAAAGGGGGGGAAATTGAGTTTTTCTCCACCAACGTTCGACACTAACTAGGTAAAGATAAAGGCTCACCTCGCACATATGTACTAGTCATTCCCGACCCTAGGGGGCGGTACTCATCTCCAATACAAAGACAAAGAGCCAGCGTTGTCCGAAGACGTCTCCGTGGTCATGTGGCCGGCATGACTAAACGCCAAAGGCACACGAAACGCTGTTACCTTCCCACCAAAGGTGGTCCCTATTTTTCTACTTGCAATTTTTACGTGCTTTCGAACTGCTAGGTTGGCAGAAGCTGGGACAAGTATCGGGAGCTCACTCCGTTACGTGGCGCTAGGGATTCGAACCGCCAAACTGCCGACCTTTCTGATTGAGAAGCTCAGCCACCGTGCTCCTATTTGACCCTAACTAGCCTATAATAAAACATTTCCCAAAGTCAGGGGTGCAAAGCCGTATTGTTTTAATCGTGATGGTTAGATAAGTCACAACATCTCACACGGAACAACTTGTGAAAAGCAAAAAAATAATAAATAAATACGGTAACTAAATAGGGTGCACGTCCATACAAATGACGCCAAAAGATATTGCAGATCAACATCCGGATGAAGCTGGAATGCAGGCAGTCCTCGACTTACATCCACAATTGAGCTCCATTTTTCTATTGTTAAGTGAGACATTTGTTAAGTGAGTTCTGCCCCATTTTGCCACAGTTGTTAAGTGAATCACTACAGCTGATAAGTTAGCAACCTGGCTGTTAAGTGAATCTGGCTTCCCCCTCGATTTTGCTTGTCAAAAGGTCGCAAAAGGGGATCACATGACCCCGGGACACTGCAACCGTCATAAGTATGAACCAACTGCCAAACTGTCTGAACTATCTACGTGATCATAGGGCCGCTACAAAAGTTGTAACTGGGCTGCAACGGTCATAAGTATGAAAAATGGTCACAAGTCATTTTTTTTCACGAATTTAGGCGGTTTTTTTCTTTCATTTTTTTCCAGTGCTGTAGTAACCTTGAACAGTCACTAAAAATAATGTTGTAAGTCGAGGACTATCTGTATTACTCCTTATTTATTTACGGTGGATGTAACATTTTTCCTACTGGGTTTTATGGACAAGGAATTAGAAAAGTAATGTAGGAAATTAATATTGTAGAAGATTAACTGCAGCAGATGATGGTATCACAACATTGTAGAAGGAGGGAAAAAATATTGAACCTGTGACGAAAGACTGGATTATAAAACAAATGGAACTTATACAGGAATGGCGAATGTGGACCAGTTTCGTCCGAGGAAAAAAAATGACAGAGACTTTTCTGAGGGACAAGAAACCTTATATGGACCTTTTGTTGAAAGAAAAAAAGATCAAATGGATGGTTTCCAGATTTAAAAGTTGGGGGAAAGATTAAGATGACAATTACTCGATAAATTGAAAGAAGGGATGGCAGAGATAATTTTATATGCGTGTTTTCATTGACTCCCTTTTCCTCATTTTCTGTCTTTGCCTATTTTTCTGGTTTTTGTTTGTTTCTATCTTCTTTTGTATACTTTTTGCCATATTCAAAAATTCCGTTTACACACGTACAAAAAAATACGATCACACAAATCGCTTTCATTTCCTTCCTTTTTCTTACTTCTTATCTTGGCGTACTTGTTTCGTTACTTACACTTTTCACCCCCTTCAAAAATGCCATTAATACACACGGACACGCACGCTCACAAACACACGGGCATATACACAAATGCAAATCATACAAATCTGCATTTGGTTGCAAGGAGCCCAACCCTAACCCTACCAACACGTCAACCCGAGATAAATAATGCAGGACAAAGAGGAAAGAAACACACACACAGGGCCAACTGCTCCTCAAATAATGGCTGAATGGCCAAGGCAGACCCCCCTTTGTGGCCTCACAACATCACAAGTATCCGCTGCCTCTCCCTCCTTCTTCAAAGACGCAGCCTTTACATACCAAAGGGAAATGGAAACAAACCATCTGCTTCAAGACCAGCCACCCACCCCATAAATCTTGGAAGGAGCCCCCTCAGGAAGTGGAAAAGAAATGTTTACGACCGACCGCCTTGCAAAAAAAGGGGAGCTTGCAAAATGCGGGAGCTCTTTATCTAAGCGGGTCAGGAATTTCAGCTATTCAGACCGCGTGGTCTCCAACACCAAACCTCAAAACACAAAATGGCCAGGGCCCACCATCGCTTCTCTAGAGAACGGATTCTGTAGGACTAGGAGGGAGATGGTAACGCGGTTCCAATATTTGAGGGGCTGCCACAAAGAAGAGGGGAGGGGTCAGTTTAACAGAGTAACAGGATAACGGAGGGGGGAAGGCACCTTGGAGGTCTTCTAGTCCAACCCCACCCACCCCCGCGCCCCCTGCTCAAGCAGGAAACCCTACTAAACCGTTCCAAAGAAGTGGTGGTCCAGTCTCTTCTTAAAAGCCTCCAGTGATGGAGCAGCCACAATTTCTGGAGACAAGATGTCCCACTGGTTAATTATCTTTACTGTTAGGAAGTTTCTCCTTAGTTCTAAATTGCTTCACTCCTTGATTAATTTCCATCTGTTGTTTCTTGTCTTGCCTTCTAGTGGTGCTTTGGAAAATAATAGCTGTCCACTCTCGTCTTAAAAGCCTCCAGTGATGGAGCACCCACAGCTTCTGAAGGCAACTGGTTTCACGGATCAATTGTCCTCACTGTCAGGAAATTTCTCCTTAGTTCCCGGTTGCTTCTGTCCTTGATTAGTTTCCATCCGTTGCTTCCTGTCCTGCCTTCAGATGCTTTGGAGAATAGCTTGACTCCCTCTTCTTTGGGGCAACCCCTCAAATACTGGAGCACTGCTGCCGTGTCACCCTAGTCTTTCTTGTCCTGCCTTCAGATGCTTTGGAGAACAGCTTAACAACCATTCAAAGTTATGATGGACCTCCCAGGAGTGGGGGGGGGGGGGAGAGACATACAAACCAGTTCCAAAATTCAAGAGGGCCAACCGCCCCAATGGCACAGGTGTGCATTTATAGGGTTCAGCAACCATCTTTATTTATAGCCATTTGCAGCATCCCATGATCCTATGGCCACATTTTATGACCGTTTTTTGCTCTGCATTTTCTGACATTTTTTTCTGAAAACTGGCATTAACTTCTGATATATATTTTTTGGCAAAACCGGTTGCTAACAAGCCACTGGTTTGTTTAAGGACCGATGTAAAAACAGTTGTAAAATCAGGTGGGCGGGAGACCTGTTTTAATAATTGTCACGACTTACAACTTACACAGTGAGCAGGCTCCATTGCAGTCAGAAATCAAAGAAGGCATGTAAATAAATATACAAATGTACAAACACACAAACACACCAGCCTCCTTTAACAATAATGAATTGATTTTTTTTTTTTAAGCTGGAACATCAATTCCTACACATTATTAATATGAACATATCACTTTGGGATATTATGGATTCTCTATCGTCTATCAGAGATGGGCAAGGATATATATTGAATAAATGAATACAGGAAGTCCTCAACTTACAACAATTCATTTAGTGACCATTCCAAGTTACAAAAAAAAGTGAATTAGGACAATTTTTCACACTTATAACCACTGCAGCATCCCCATGGTCATGTGATCGAAATTCAGATGCTGGCCAACTGGCTCATATTTACAACGACTGCAGTGTCCCGTGGTCACGCGATCCCCTTTTGCGACCTTCCGACAAGCAAAATCAGTGGGGAAGCCAGATTCGCTTAACAACCGAGTTACTCATTTAACAACTGCAATGGTTCATTTAACAACTGGGACAAGAAAGGTTGTAAAATGGAGCCCAAAAGAAAGATGGGGCAAAACTTGCTTAACAAATTTCTCACTTAGCAACCTAAATTTTGGGCTGAAATTCTGCGCGTTAAGTCGAGGACTAACTGTAAATAAACTTTCCAGAGTTATGTGGCTCCTGTCTAGGATGCATTAATTCCCTACCTGCTCAGCTAGATTTTCCTTCCCCCAAAAAGGATGGTAAATATTTGTTTTGATCTATTTACTGCATGTTTATTTACACTTGCGTAAACTATAGGATCTTTGGAGAGGGCTGTTATTTTGAAAAGTGAGATAAAATGGCAATAAATAAAATTGAAAGTCCTGATACCAGCATGTGTCTATTGAATGACTCCATGGAAATTCTCTTTAATTGTTCACTTTTCTAAGCAAGCTAATAAATCAACAAACACCTGTTTGAGATGCAGTTCCTTGCTGCTTTTTTCCTGGTTGAGTTTTTTTAAAGAGGTATTTATTCTTTACAGAGATTTTTTAAATATATCCTTCATTGCCTATAGCTTTCTAAATTGCCCTTGAAGGAAAATATTTGGGCTTTCTTAACCATATTTGAGTAGAAACGATAATCATTTCTGCATTCTGGCAATATTTCTCTCTTATCTGTTGCTTCAGTGGTTACTGAAATGTGACAACTGGAGCAATAGAATATAAAACAGTGTTTTCCAAACCTGGATAAATGACCCAAAACTGGTTTTTATTAGGTTATCTACACACAAACCCTTTACCCACCACAGCATTTAAACAGATTTAATGATTGCCAGGTAGACTGAAATATATTAAATATCTCCCAAAGTCTTCCTATGAAGAAAAAAATTGATGAAATCACCAAGAGCAAGTAACTTGTTGAAATGACAAAGTTCATTCAACGATGTGTTGTTTTTATAACGGAGGTAGGTCCTCGGGTTACAACCAATTTTTTCAGCAACCATCTAACTTTACCTCAGAGTGCTGAAAGAAGGGACTTACCACCAGTCCTCAAAATTTGATAGTACTTTTTGAGAAGTGATTTGGGGGTAATGAAGTAAATGATTCAGGAAGCAGAGGTCCATCAGAAGAGGTAGTCCTCGAATTATGACCGCAATTCAACCCAAAATTTCTGTTGCTAAGTGAGACATTTGTTAAGTCAGCTTTGCCCCATTGTACCACCTTTCTTACCACAGTTAAGTGAAGCACTGCTGTTGTTAAACTAGTGACACGGTGGTTAAGTGAAGCTGAGCTTCCTCGTTGATTTTGCTTGAAAGGAGGTCACAAGAGGGGATCACATGACCCCCCGGGACACTGCAACCGTCGTAAATGTGAGTCAGTTGCCAAGCATCTGAATCTTGATCATGTAACCATGGGGTTGCCACAACAGTCAAGTATGAAAAACAGCCGTAAGTCACATTTTTCAGTGCCGTGGTAAAACATTGAACCGTCACTAAATGAATTGTTGTTCAGTCGCGGACTACCTGTAACCCACCTTGGCGTTTCAAGCATTTTTAAGAACTCAATTCAAACCGGGATGCACATTTTTTACCTGACCGTCTACCTCCATCCTTGCAATCTGCCTTCTCCAATCTGGTGGCATCCAAAAATGTTGAGATAATAACTCCCATAATATTCAGTGAACATCAACATTGGACGCTATTGAGAGTTTGGGAACGTTGGAGACATGTTGTTCAAACACAGGCCCAAACTGGAGAAGGCTGCTCTGGTTGATTGATTACCAATATAATGTACATTATGGGAAAACTCTCATGTTGTCATGTGTTTCTTCTTGTTTATGCAGGGCACCCATTATTTTAATGTTTGCTAAGACAAGACGGCCCTGTTATCATACATTAATTCTACACAGAGTCATCATTATTTTAGGGGAGATGAAGGGATGTTTTTATATATGCAGCAAGATTAAATTTGGGAGTATAATTTTTTGTTGATAAGTTGAATAATTCAAATATGTATTTCTAACACCGAATTGTGAATAATGTAGATAAATTCATTTTTTAAAATGTTTTTCCTCCCTTCTAGCTAGCTGTGAGATGGCTAGAACACAACTGCCGATATCAGTACATGGATGAACTTCTACAGTACGTTCGATTTGGGCTTATGGATGAGGATACACTGCATACGGTTGCCCTCTCACACCCTCTTGTCCAAACTAGTGAAACGGCAACAGCACTGATCAATGAGGCTTTGGTTTATCATCAAAGTATCTATGCACAGCCAATTTGGCAGACCAGAAGGACGAAACCTCGCTTCCAGTCAGACACTCTTTACATCATAGGTGGAAAAAAACGGGAAATATGCAGAGTTAAAGAGCTGCGATACTTCAATCCTGTGGACCAAGAAAATGTTCACATTGCAGGGATTGCAAACTGGAGTGAGCTGGCTCCCATGCCAATGGGAAGAAGCCACCACTGTGTGGCTGTAATGGGAGATTTCCTCTTTGTAGCAGGTGGTGAAGTTGAACAAGCCACTGGCCGCACATGTGCAGTACGGACTGCTTGTAGATATGATCCCCGTAATAATTCCTGGGCAGAAATAGCTCCGATGAAGAATTGCAGGGAGCATTTTGTACTTGGGGCTGTGGATGAATTTCTCTATGCTGTGGGAGGCAGAAATGAGCTACGTCAAGTTTTGCCAACTGTTGAACGATACTGCCCTAAGAAGAACAAATGGACTTTTGTTCTGTCCTTTGACAGATCCCTTTCCTGTCATGCAGGATGTGTTGTGGATGGTCTTCTTTGGATATCAGGTAGAAAATATTTCACCCACAACTTTGAAGACTAAAAGCATGACAAAACATGTTTGTATCAGTGGCATTAGTTTGGGGCCACATGCCTTAGAAAGGTTTCCTTTTGTTTGCTGGAAATTGAGTTTTAATACAAGGGGCAGGTGGTATAATATTTCTGAGCCACAGATACTCAGCAATAGGTATTCAGCACAAAGGAGAGGAGTTGTACGGCCAGAGAATTGTATACAGGGATAATGAAAGTGCAGTGCCTGCTGAACAAAGCAATTACAATTTAAATAGAAGTGTCCCCAGCAATTTATTTTAAACATATTTGTATTGGCCCATTAAGAGGAAGATGTATGTATCCTTATCTCTTGATGCCAATAAATGCACTCTGATTCTTTTTTCACAAAATTGTTGGATTTAGTACACCTATCTTAGTTGAAGTAACATTTTTAAGGCATGAAACTTAAGCAAATAATAGTTTTCTGTCAGTGATCTTCTACCTTTACAGGATGAGTTGTCATAGCTTATTTATAAATAATAATTATAATAAAAAAATTATAAGCCACCTAACTGTGAACAACTCAAAAGAACAATTGTATTTGCTACCATTTAAAAATGGTAAATGAGAATAAGGAAATGAAAACTAAATTAATATAGGGGAGAAGAGTATTGAATCTAGGAATAAGTGTCCTATTTTCAAAAAGGAAGATTTTGCACATTTTGCAAATATTGAATAGAAACAGAATGGACAGAACTCTTGTAATCCATAAAAGGTAACTGATTGAATGATTTAAATTAGAATTCCTGTGAATGTTTGAAGAGTGTCCACATTCTTTTATCCTCAAGGAATGTTGAAGCTTTCTTCTGTAAGGTGATGGTGATTAAATATATACAGTAGATTGTTTCTCATCATAGAATATTAATGGTTATAAACTACACAAACATAGAACATGCCCCTCCCTTTTCATAGTGTAGTATGACAACAGGAGTATGCCAACATTGCTCTCAGTAGTTGTGCATGTGGTGAGTACAAATTTTGACCCAGATTTTTCCCAAAGAAATCTATAATATATGCTTAAAATTTGAAATATTAAAATAAAATAGCCATGTAGTCCATCCAAATCATTAAAAAAAATCTTCCTAAGGAAAAAGAAAGATTGCAGACAAGACCAGAAGCAGTATGATTCAATGAAATATTAAAAAGGCTATTAAGCAAGAGTATTTCTTAGGGGGGGGGGGGTTGATAGGGATTGAATGTGAGCTGAATTGGCTCAATTCAAATACTGTATGCCAAGCTTGTTCAATCTGAGATAATTCAACTGAAAAATGTCCTAAGCTTCCCAAGGCTTCTACAGCATTGATAGTCACTTTATGCCATTTTATAAAATAGTAAAGGCCTCTTTTAAACAGCAATAACCAGATGACATTTTGGTCTATAATTTCTTGATGGTATATTTAGAAGACCCGGTAATCCTGTGTAGTCTAAGCTCTTAACAGATCTGTCAGTCCTTCTGGCATACAAATGGTCTCCAATTTAGTTATAATATGGGCCAGGCCTTCTTGATCCAACACTGCATGTTTTTCTTACCTTTTCTTTCCCTAATTTACATAATATATACACCATCACCACCACCATTTCCAGTTGTTGCAGGCAGCAGCAAGAAGTGCTGCTGCTTTCTGCTTGTGGGAATCTACTTAGCTGTCATAAAGCATGTTGGGTAACCAAATGCTTGAGAAAGCCCATAAGCGTTCTTCATTTCCTCTAGCTATTGCACCCCCCTTCCAATAAGCATTCAGCAGTATTGGAGGTCGGTTCCTACTGGTTCGGATTGGTTCTACCGAGTAAGTAGTAGGCGCTGGTGACGTCACAGAGCTGGTTCTGCTGCTCCGTGAGCGTTGCCATCTTTTTTTTTTGATTTTTCTTTTTGTGAAAAAAAAAGTCTTTAGGATTTTTTTTCTTTTGCGAATGCGTTGCCATCTTGTTTTTGGCCTTTTTTTTGAATTTTTGGGGGCTTTTTTCTACTGCGCATGCGAGGCTAGGCACGCCCATGCAGCACGGGAGGCAGTGAACCGCCGGCGAGGTAAGTTAGAACCCACCCCTGAGCTGTATGCTTTAAACAGTTGAACTTTCCATGCCCTGTAATATGTATTTATTTATTCTCATTGTTTTTATTGCCTTGGAACATCCGTGTTTTTCTAATTGGGAATATGAGCAGAAGCACGTACTGATGCTTCTTTTTCTTAAGTCACATATTGATCAAATTATCTATTTCTTATCAGAGAACTTCAGAACAGACAAGATTTCTATGTTTTGTTTTAATATCTGTCGCTTGTTAAATGTTCCCAGGATATTAATATTTGTGTATATTATCTGGTTTTATGTTTTCTAGATGGTTTGTTGGTTTGTTAATGCATCTTAAAACCTTGTTACCTCCTAGTACTCCTGGACAACAATAAGCCAGAAAACTATCACATGTCTGCTTCACAATAGCACTTCTCCTTTCTACCATTTTCTGGAAGATTACTTTCAATAATCCATTGTCTATGGTTTTGGCAGTACTACAGGACTATTTTTTCCATTATTTTCAGTGGAATCTCTTAAAGTAGAAGGGAAAGCTTTATCTCTTCAGTTTTTTTTTAAAGAATTGAATACCTAGCGTAATTATATAGCGACTATGGTACAGTGGTTAAAATGTTAGACTAGAATAAGGGAGACATGCAAACGTAGCCGTGAAAACACACTGGGTGAATGTGGGACAGTCACTCTTTTTCATCTCTACCTCAAGGTTTGTGTCCTAGGGAACATAGGAGCAAGAGGAGGGACTGCAGCAGATGCCATTGTGAAGTCTTGAATAACAGGTGGAATAAATAAATCCAATACAAATATCTCCCTTTACGAATAGTGAAGAATAAAAAACTGTCAGCACTGAACCTTCCTTTTTTAGAATCTTTTATTAAATTTCTATAAAAATAAAATATAAAAACAAAAATTATTAAGAAGGAAAAAGATGGGGAAGGGAAGATGCAAAGGATTAAGAGCAAAACAAAAATAAAGGGAAGCTTCTAACTTTCTTCATTACGGTTACAAATATAAAATTCATTACCTTTTTGATCTAAAATTCAATAATACCCAGTATTTCTATAATCACAACATTTCTAATCATCAATTCCCAAAACTCCCTTTTATGACCCTGTATCAAATCCTAAAAATCAATATATATATTGATATATATATGTAGGTATTTTGTTGTTCGGGTTCTTTCCCGTGTAGAATCAAAGGTGCCATTAGCACAACGTTTCGG
>JANHFT010005428.1:67587-82576 GCA_032467955.1 Pseudoxenodon macrops
GAGGAGATGGCAGGCGGGTGGGTGGACTAGATCGCCATTTGTTTACCCTCTCGGCGCTGACTAGAACCGGTTTCCCCCAGTTTCGGCCAAGGTTGCTTGTTTTCCCGCAGCCTCTGGCGGTCTGAATAAATAGAATTAGGAGAGTCGCTTTTATCACAGCTACGATCTTTTTACATGGCAGCTAATTCGGACACCAGTTGGCTAACCGTTTGATGGCAGAAAGGAAACAACGTGCCGTTTCCTTATAACTATTCTCTCTCAATGGCGTCAGTTGACTAGAATGGATATAGAACGGGAAGAGATGCTTGTTCTGAGAGAAAGTAGATGCTGTTGTATTAAGTTATGTTATGCACCCACCACCCCTTGTAATATAACACTTTTTCCATTTATCTACATTGCCTGTTTTACACATGGTCCCTTCCATTATTGTTGTTTTCCTCCCATTATTACATCATGGATTTTAGGCCAATGCCTAAAAGGTCTCTTTTTTAATTCTGTAAAATAGTTTTAGCCTGAGAGACACTTATAAACAGATAGGTATTACTGTTGTATATTACATCTAAGTTGACTTTCTGCAGAAATGGAACGCACAGAGTTTGGGTTATTAGTCCGCAGTGGATTTTAGAGCCATTCTCAAAGATCTCCATCACCTCAAAAAGACTAAGCAGAAGACCTTTTCCTATCTTCAGGATCAGCATTTGTTTTTCTTTTTAAGTTTCTTTTCTCTATAAAAATAAGTCATTGAAGTATATGGTACAGAGGCCGTGTTGACACCTGTATTAATTATTAAGGTAGTACTGTAAATAGTAATACAATATAGATTAACCATATCTTCTTCCTTTTAGACATTGCTGATGGATGAGCTAGTACATGATTTGGCCTCAGCTCTTGAGCAGACCTCCGAACAGAACAAGCTGGATGAATTATGGGAAGAAATGACTCTGAGCCCAAGGCAGCAGCGTCGGCAGCTTCGTAAGAGACGGGGACGCAAACGGCGTTCAGACCTTACACACCAAGCGGAACATGCTTGCTGCTATAGTGGGGCCTCAGAATCCAGCCTAGAAGAAGTTGTGGAGGACTGCCGGGAAGTGCTAACTGCTTACTTTAGTGACTCTGACGACATGGCAGTAGCCAAACATCCAACTCTCAGTACAGCTCTCAAGAATAAGCAACACTCATGGCATGAATCGGACTCCTTCACTGAGAATGCACCTTGTCGACCCTTAAGGCGCCGTCGAAAAGTTAAGCGTGTGACATCCGAAGTGGCAGCCAGCCTTCAGCAGAAACTCCGAGTATCGGAATGGACTTATGAGAAGGGCTGTAGATTCAAATCGGCTAAAAAGCAGCGCCTGTCCCGTTGGAAGGAGAATGCTCCCTGGACATCAACTGGCCGGGGACTCTGTGAGTCAGCAGAGACCAGGGCCTTCCTCAGCAAAGGGGGAAGGAATGAAAGGATGGAGTGTGAAGCAGATGAACAGAAACAGGGTTCTGATGAAAACATGTCAGAATGGTGAGATGTCTAGGCCTTTCTTCTCTTACCTGGGGCTCTAGTATTTTACTTTGTTTCTTCGCAAGTAGCGTCTCTTTCCTTTAGGTAGTTCCCTTTTTAACTAGACTAAGTTGATCCAGTTTTCTCAAATAATTTATGGAAAGCTGTTTTGCAGGGTGTACTTGCATAGAACCAGTATTTTGTGTTAGACTAATTTGCAGTGTTTGTTAAGAAAAAAATAAAGTGTGATTGTTTAGTCTTTAGTTAGAATTATTTTAAATGTTATTTATTTTCTGAAAATAAAGGGATGATGTTGAAATGGAGATGTTCCAAGAGAAACACTACTATTTTGATTTTTGTGAATATATCAACTGATATTTGCTTCACAAAATAATTCATGCTAATGATTGAGTAGAACATTAAGCACTCCAGCCTAATTAAAGGATGTTGAATGAGAATATATAATGCTTTCCATTGCTGGTAATTCTCTAGGCATATAACTTCAACTTTCATTTTAGATTAATTGCATTTGGTTCTGAATAATATGTTCTAGATCAGGGGTGTCAAACCCTGATGCATCACACACTGGCCATGTCCACGCCTGGTTTAGTGAAGGGGAAAAAAGTCACAATACGTCACTTGATGACTGTGACAATGACTCCCTTTAGTTTAGTAACTTGCAATATTAAGTCAAGGTTCATGTAATTGTTGGCCTATTTCAAGCACCCTTGCAAATGAAATTTCTTCACTTGTAGGAAGATTGAGAGAAGAAATGGTCTTGCATGCATTCCCGGAAATCATTTACCTCCAACAACGTGCTATTTTTAATTGAACAGTTTCTTGTCATCAGTTATAAAAGATGTGAGCAATTGATTGAGACTTAGAATAAAGCAAATTTGTTTAGAAGAAGAGGCCCAATTGTTTCTTCCATTATGTCCTTAGTTCCTAAGGTCTTAGAAGATATTGTAGATTTTGGAGTAACCTTGGGAGTGTAGTCGGAGTGTAGTTAAGACAATTTATTTGGCTACACTTTTATTCAGACTTCATTGAATGCAGATCTATGTCAAAAATATTTTATTACATTTTGATTGAATGTGTGAATAGTATGATACTGTAGTCAGAAATGATGAGTAAAATACCATTCTTAATAATCTATACATTTGATAAATAATGGAAGAATTTTTGATAGAATTAAAAAGAGGCTAGTCATTAGGATACTGAGAAGTGTTTTCCATGGCTTATAGGATGAATTTTGAATTATTTGATAGAACTCTATAAAAGGATTGTCACCTGGAGTTAATCTTTGAATTGATTTTAAAGATTGGTTTTCAATATATATTAGAAATAGTAGTTCAGGAAAAACATACTGGTACCATATTTAAACAGCTTCTGGGTAAAGAGAATAATCTAGTCATTACATCCTGTAAAGGAACTTAAATTCACTGCTAATCCTTTATACAAATAAACAGTCCAAGAATTGTTTTTATATTTTCCTTCATCATCCATCTTCTCCCTTATGTGCTTTTTTTTTTTTTTTTTTTTTGCCATATGTGGATTATATATAGTGTGTTATTTTTCTTTCCTATTCCGGGAACTATTAGGAAAGCAGAAACTTTTAGTTTTTTTCTGACAGTAAGAGGTCAAATAAGGTGGAGAGCACTGGTTGGGCAGTATACATAATGATACAGCCTTGAATTATATGTTGGTCTTTTCTATATTCAGAAGAATGCTAGATTTAGTAACCCATAAGCAGTCAGGAAGAGATTAGTTGAAGTAAGGCTTTTTCTGAATTCTCTTAAATGAGCAAAGATATCCATCCTAATTCCTCTGTATCCTTAATCAAAATCAGTAAGTCCACAGCATTCAAGAGGGGCCATCCTATAGTACTTTAGTGAAGTAGGCATAGAATCTAAAACAGTTCTACTTACTAAGTTTATAAAGTTAGTAAGGAAGGACCAGTAGGAAAAGTATATCCAAGATTATGAATACCGTGTTTCCCAGAAAATACGACCTACTCAGAAAGTAAATCCTAGCTTGACTTTTACACATGTGTCCAATATAAGCCCTACCCCCAAAATAAGCCCTGATTAAGACCCAGCCCACTCCAGGGTACACACATAAAAATTAAGATAGGGTGGGGATGGTGGGGTGGAGCTGCCCGACTACTTACCTTCGGATAGTTGCAGCCAGGCCTTGCACACCTTGGCCCATTTCTTCTGCAGCCAGTAAAGTTCTCCTGAAGGCCTCTGTAGCTAATACTAGAGCTCTGGATATATAACCGAGCTCTGTTATTGGCTACAGAGGCCTTCAGGAAAACCTTGCTGGCTACAGAAGAAATGGGCTGAAGTGTGCGAGACCTGGCTGCAACTATACGAAGCCAAAGAAGTTCCTGAAGGTCTCTGACAATGGAAAGGAGGCTGGGGGCGACGCGAGGTGAGTCGGTCAATGACATATTCCTCCCCCCCCCGGAAATAAGACCTGGTGCCTTTTATAGTGGGAAAAAATATAAGACAGGGTCTTATTTTCGGGGAAACACAGTAGTATTTTGTTGAATAGAATAGAACACGGATGTCAAACTGGCGGCCCATGGGCTGGATGAGTCAGGCGTAGGCCATGCCCTCCCCATCTCCACAAAGGGGAGAAATCTCACGTGACGATGTGAGTTTGACACCCGCGGAATAGAATAATAACTTTCTTGTCACTTTGAATGTACACTAATCGGCATACATTAAAATGAAATTTTGTTGCATACAGCTCTCAAAGGGTCACCACTTCCAATATACACCACATAACTAAGAATGACTGACAGACCGACTGACTGAATAAATAAATGAGTAAATAAATAAATAAAAATTATGCATATGCCCACATATATGACACAGGGAAACAACACAGTCTAGTTCGGATATATACATGTACATTATTCCTATGGGTTTATATGTTTTGTAGTGTTCAAATATGAGAAGAGTATAAGCTGAAGTGGCTACTTTAGAACTTGGGTAAAGAGGTATGAATGCTTGCCTGTTTGGTGACAGAGCAAGTGACAGAGATAGAGTGTTTAGCCTCCCCCTCCTTCTTCAGCCCAGCCTGACCTTCTGCAACCCCTCTGTGCCTCTTGTTTTCTTATTTTTATAGAAAATCAATACTCTTCTTGCCACAAACAATAGCTCAGAAGCATAACTGAATGGGGGAGAGCTGAAATCTGTCCATCACCTCTCACTTTAACTCTTCTGAACTATTTAATTACAGGCGTGCTTTGGTCCAGGTGTTGGCGATTGTGCAATTGCTCAATGAAGACTGTTTTAACCAAAGATTGGGTGATCAATAACTCTATAGCAGTAGCTTGTTGGATCAATAGCATTCATTATTTTCTGGTTAAGGCAAGTGGCCTTCTTTGTAACTGGAGGTCATTAATCAGTGCTTACTGGACTGTATGGCCTGTACTAAGGAACTGAACTTTCCAGTAAGAATTTAATGTAAAAATAATCTTGTTTGTATGATCATTTGGGATAGAAAAGTGAGAAATGAGTCTTAGTCACTTTGTTATTTTTGTTTCATTCTATTTGAGGATTTGGTAGTACTTCCAAAACAAATACATGTCAAAAACCACAGACCCTTATACCCTAGATTTGATTGCCAACATTGTCTTTACCTGCTACCTCCTATCTACTTGAAGAGTTGTAAGTAGATGTATGATAGAATTTGTAAGAGAACATGTTACCATTTTGTTATGCTCACATATTTATTGAGAAATGAGAACAAGAATCACTGAGTTTACATTTAACAATGAAATAATTGTACAAATTAAGATAAGATAGATTAAATAAGATACCTTTATTGTCATTTTTTTTACTGTGAGCACATTGGCCCATGTTAAAAATGAAATTCTGTTGCCTGCTCTCAAGAGAAAGTATATATCCAAACATAAACACAACACACATATACACATGCTGTATACATACATAAATATACACTATACCTGCACATATATAGATTACAGACTAACAGAGTTGGAAGGGACTTTGTAGTCATCTAGTCCAACCCCCTGCCCAAGCAGGAGAACCTACAACACACACAAACTAACACTGTCCATTTGAATACATAGTGGAAAGAGGAAACTTGAGAGTTCACAAGGTTGATGCTAGATGGAACAAAACTGGCTGAATCTAGATGTTCTGCTTTGGATAGTACAAAGCCTCCTCCCAGAATGTAACAAGGAAAACAAGTGGCGAAGAAGATGTGTATAGCGTCCCAGACAATCCTTATATGCTATGTTCTGGATAGAAGGAAGTGAACTTCCAATGATCTTTTCTGGTGTCCTCACCACTCTCTCCACCACATTCCTGTCCAAAGCAGTGATGCTTCTAAACCAGCCAGTAATGCAATATGACAGGATGCTCTCAATCGTCCCTCTGCAGAAAGTGGTAAGGACAGGGGAAGGAAGTTGAACTTTTCTCATGCAATGCAGAAAGTTATATGCTATAACCGTGATGGTGAGCTGATTTTCAGCTGACCACTCCCCCCCCCCTCCCAGGAGTCTCCATGCGACCCATTTTGAGGTAAGCAAAAAGCCTGTGCGGAGACTCTGGGAGAGCGTTTCCAGTTTCCGGAGGGCCTTTGGTAGGGGGGCATGGAGGAAGCCATTTTCACCCTCCCCAGCCTCCAGGAAAGTCTCTGGAGTCTGGCGAGGGTGAAAAAAGGGCCTTCCAGTCCCACTGGAAGTCAAGAAACTAGCGGTTTCCGGCCTCCGGAGGGCCTCTGGTGGGGGGAGAGGCCGTTTTCCCCCTCCCCAGGCTCCTAGAAAGCCTTTGGAGCCTGCGGATGGCGAAAAATGGGCCTTCTCTGCCATCGCATGCCAAAAGCGGGGGCAGCGCGAAAGGTTCACATGCGCATTGCCAAAATTAAGAAACACTAAGTTGAAGCAGTTTAATTAATAAAAGTAACAGAATAATTGTGAAGTTGAGAAAATCTGTAACGTTGCCTGTGTTTATACAATGTGCCTCATGTCATTCATTCATTCATCTGTGTAGATGTCCAATCAGTTGTGCTCATTTTCTCTTATTATCCACTAATAGATATCTGTTATTTTCTGCTAACAATACTGGTATATGATTATTCCTTACAATTATTTTTTAGATATGTTCTTTATATGTTCATTGTACAATGCTGAATAACTTAAAGAATCGTTGCTTAATTTTTGTCTGTTGCAATTGGAAATGTCTTGGAGGGTTCATGGAAACTATAGTTAGTAGCTGGATGTAATTTACTAAAAAGAGACAGACAGTTTGGTATAATGGTTAAGATATCATGCTAGAAATTAAGAGGCTATGATTCTAATCCTACCTTAGGCACAAAGTCAACTGGATAACTAGGTCGGTCCCTCTCTTTTCGCCCTAGGAAGAAAACAATGGTAAATGGCTTTTAAAATCTTGCCAAGGAAACTGTGGGGATTTATCCAGACAATGGTCAAGGGTCAATATGACTCTTAAGGCATATGCACCCCCCCCAAAAAAAAAATCACTAAAGGCTGCCTGTTTCAGATGCTCTGGAAGGCAGCACCAAAGTTTTAAATAGCTTAGATCCCTCTGTTTCTATATCCACCCATATGATTGGCTAAACCTTTATATTCTTTATCTCGTCTCTGTCTCCTCATAAAAACTTTAATATCAAGTGAGCTGCAGTCAGCAAGATGATGTTCAGCAGCTTTGCTGTATCTCTAGAATGCTCACTTGAAGGTTATTTTTACACCAGCTTAATTTTGTTATGTGGCAATGCTTCCAACCTGGCATCCTTCTCTGCAATATTGATTCTCCTTTCAATATGCTGTTTCTTATATTTTTAATGAAGGCAGTCTCTGGGTTAAGAATGTCTGATTTAAGGACAACCCTTCGATAAGAACGTGCTTACTAAAAATGGCAGATGGCATTCTTCTTACTTGAACCGACAAACTGTTGAAATTGTGCATTTCTTTAATGTGCAGTCCGTTTTCAGCAGTCCCTGAAAGCGTTTGACTTCTTATTTACATACAAATCAGATTTAGGAATGTCCTTAACTTGGGGGTTTGTTTGTTGAACTAAACTTTAATTTTGTGTGACCTAGCCTTCAAGAGCCTGGTCCACCTACCAGTTTGAAAGCATGCAAACGTGAATAGATAAATAGGAACCACTTTGGTGGGAAGGTAACAGCATTAGAGCCATGATAGTGCAGTGGTTAGTGTGTAGTACTGCAGGCTACTTGTGCTGATTACCAGCTGCCAGCATTTTGGCAGTTTAGGTCTCCCCGGCTCAAGGTTGACTCAGCCTTCCATCCTTCTGAGGTTGGTAAGATGAGGACCCAGATTGTTGGGGGCAATAGGCTGACTCTCTAAACTGCTTAGAGAGGGCTGTAAAGCACTGTGCAGTGGCATATAAGTCTAAGTGCTATTGCTATTCCATGCTGGCCATATGACCATGGAAAATGTATTCGGACAACGCTGGCTCCTTCAACCAAGAAACAGAGATGAGCACTGCGCCTTAGAGTTGGATATGACTGGACTGGGGAAACCTTTAGCCTTTGAGAGCAGGAGGCGAGTATACAAATATTACATCAGATGTCATATAAGCACATAGCACCCTGAAGAGTAGCTCTTGATATTTTCATTTGATGTATCTACATGCTGGTTCTCCTATCTCTTCTCTATTGCCTGCTGTGTTTTTCCTCTGCTAATATGTATGTAGGGTGTCCCTTTTCTCTGCAAAATGACTTTACCAGCAACTAAACCTCTTTTGGAGATTTAATATGGGAGAGAGAGCAGACTGCAGAGCTTTTAACATTTTATTTTCCAGAAGATTGTACTGCTATGCTGGGCGAGGGGAAAAGTCTGGAAACCAGTACATTTCTGCTTTCCAACCATGTACAATGTATACAGGTAGTCCTCAGCTTATGACTATCCATTCAGCAACTGTTCAAAGGTATGCTGGTGCCGAACAAAGGGACTTACGACCAGTCCCTGAAGTTATGGCCGTTGCAGTACCCATGTGGTCTCTGGCCTCCCAGAAATTGGTGCTGTGTTGCAGCTGGGATTCCCACCCCTTTCAGCTTACCCGCATGTCCTGAATTATGACTTCAACTGGGACTGCTGGGATTGCAGTTGCTAAGCAACGCAGCCACATGACATTGCACTTTATGGCCATATTCCTTAGCGATAGAAATTTGTTTCCCAGTTCTGGTCATAAGTCAAGGACTATGAGTAAAAATCAATGATATTACTTCATGTATTTTTTCCCCTTAGTCCCTTTTTTTTAGATTATTGCATATTTTTCTTATTTTTCATTCCATGTATTTTATATTCACCCAATCCAGTTTTGGGGGGCACCCATGTCAGGATTAATCAAATTGTTGAGATGAATAAAACAATACCACTATTATTTGTTGTGCTGAAAGTTTGTGAGAAGTTTCCTGGCAGTGAAGAATTTATTCTTAGAAAAAAAGTATATATGTAATGCATATAGTATACTTAATTCTTTGTTTTCCCTTTCCAGTGAAACCAGCAGTGTTTGCAGCAGCAGTGACACTGGCCTTTTCACCAATGATGAAGGTCGCCAAGGTAAGAATAGGTCATGTCCCTATTTCTTCTATAATCTAGTGCTTTGAATGATAAATCAGACTTAAAATAACTTTATTGATGCTTTAAATGTGCACTAATCAGTTTACGTTAAAGTGAAATTGATATCAGGCACAGGTAATGGTGATCAATCTGTATAGGAGAAAATTTAAAGTATTATTTTGAGGCTGAATTCTGATTCTTCCTTGAGCTCTAACAAGTCATTCATTCCTGATTGCTCTGCAGGCTTTGGAGGTGTTTTTTGTTTTGTTTTTTGTTTTGCTTGTTGCAATTCTTTTGCAGTTCTAGCAGGTTTGCAGTTGCATACCTGCCAGATGGTATAAAACGGTGTTTTTTGGTCTGTGTTGTGGCGCTATAGCATTATGCCTTTTAAAAAAAAGCATATTTCAGTGATCATTTGTGGCAAGGATGTCTCCATTTTACATCCCATGCCATTTATTAAAGCAAAGATAAACATGTTGTGGCCATTCATATTTTGCTGAACCATAATTATGGCTCAACAGATCCAACTAAAATGACGAGGGTTGCTGTGAGTTGCACTTCAGTAATATCGAGGGGGAGGAGGGGGGCTTGTAGCTTTACCGTTCCTGTAATAAAATAAAAAGATTTAAAATGGCCTAAAAAGGCACTGACGTATTATTAACTATGTTGTCCCTTCTAAGAATGGCAAGGAGTTATGTAAGGATACTTACGGGTTCATTTGAGTGGGAGATGGAGATGCCTACAGATAACTGTAGAGACATCAAGATGTGGTACCTATTGTTATAATTTAAGACTTTGTTGTCATGTATGAATTTAGGGATAGATTTATCTTAGAAGAGTGGTTCTCAAACTTTGAGATAAACCAGTCCCCTAAAACGATTAATGAATTTGTGTGAATCTTCTATGAATAAATCTAACAATTTCATTGATGTTAAGTCTGGGTAAGAAATAAATCTACTGTTTTTAACAACTACATTTTAATTGATATATCACAAAAGATATCAAAATTTGTGGAATGCAACTGTAGGCAAAAAAAGCAAAGTCCAGGATAATGTTTGACAGCCCTCCAGCTTTGCCTCTTTACATTAAAAGAAGTCAAGGGTGCTCCCAGATTGTCTGGGCATATTACAGCTGGTAGACCCCTGAGTGAGTTTTGACAGTACTCCTACTTTGCATGTCCAAACCTGTAAAATAAAATAAAAACAAAAACAGGTTGTGGCTACCTTTAACTTGTCCTCTACCCACAGCTTCATAACTTTTGCCTGTTCAGTGATTCTGATTTTTTTAGTGTATAAGGAGATTCTCAGTAAGAATATATTTGAATAGCTTTTTATTTCCTTCCTAGGTGATGATGAACAGAGTGATTGGTTCTATGAGGGCGAATGTGTCTCAGGATTCACGGTCCCCAACCTTTTGCCCAAGTGGGGACCTGACCGCCCATCTGATATGGAACGAATGGACTCGAGCCTTGAAAAAATCTCAGAGCCAACATTCCTTCTGCCCTCTCGGCCTGTTACTAGAGGTGAGATTCTTTATGTGAATACTCACGTATGGTGGATATTCTGTAGCTCAAATTAGATATGTGATAGGCATGTGCAGCTTTCAGGGTGTAGGTGAGAATAAAATAGTAGCTTAAATTATAGCGTAATGTAGAAACTAGGGATCATAGTACATACCTGAGAAACCAATATGAATTTGCATACATATGAATTGATGTAATAGCGATATGTTCTGATTCTGTTTTGTGCCCCTGAATTAATTTCAGTTCTTTGACTGTAAGGAATTGGCTTGCTTAACAATGAAATAGACCCAATACCACAGGTGTCAAACTCACAGTGTCACATTGATGTCACGTGACGTATCGCAACGTTTTTCCCCTTCGTGGAACTGTGGTGGGCTTGGCGTGCGTGTGACGCTTTCAGCCTGCAGGCCACCAGTTTAACACCCCTGCCCTATACTCTATAATACACTCTTGTGAAAAGAAGGCACAGCAATATACAGTGCATTCTTACCCTAGTTTCTAATATGCGTAAGCTCCATAGAACAGAACCTGGAAATCAGAAGCTGATCTAGATTCTTGTTCTTTATTCCAGCTGATTCTGTTTGTATTTTTTTTTCACGTTTCTTCATTATACTTTTTTCAGGATTTCATCCTCGCTTGAACCGTCTTCCCAGTGTTGCTACCCGCTGTCTTAGAAAGGGTCGTAGAAGGCTGGTTAGCAAGGTATTGCTTTATAGGAGATGATAATTTGTTTAGCACATAATGTGAAGAAATGTACCAATTGGTGAAATGTGTTTATTCTAACAGTTTCAACTGTGTATTCATATTCAAACTCCAGTTTAAATGTCTTGATAATTTTAAAAAAATGGCAATAAGGTTCTGTTGGAAAATAATACGTTGTTATGAAAAGGAGGGTGACTAAATATGAATGTGTGCAGTATAAAAAAAATCTGCAAATAGAAGAAAGAATGTTGGTACCAAGCAGAAGTGCCTGGGATAAGGACAGCTGTTTTGACAGTTGGGATGGAGGAAATAAATACTGATTGACATATTAGTGTGGTTCTTGTATTACAGTAGATTTAAATGCTGAGAGTTGTGCCTGTCATTTGCAAGTCATTTCCTTCTTTATGAAATATATACCGTGTTTCCCAGAAAATAAGACAGGGTCTTATTTCCTTTTAACTCCCGAAATAAACGCTTGGCCTTATTTTCGGGGAGGTCTTATTATTTTTGAGGTGCAGGAGGCGGCAAATGTGGTCACCTCATGGCTGCTGCTGTGTTTTGGGGAGGGCTTATTTTTGGGGGATGGCTTATTTTAGTGCATGCGCTCAAAATCCTGATTGGGATTATCATCTGGGGAGGTCTTATTTTCAGGGAAACAGGGTATATCCAAGCATTTCTTACCATCCTTGGAATCCTTTTGTGTGTGAAGCTGGAATTCTGCAATCTCAATCTCTCACATATTAAGCAGGAAGGTTTTTGGGGAGCTTAATTTGCAAGCATGTGTGAAGGTAGTTAGAGTCTATGTGTAGTTTATTTAAGAGCCATGGTGGCACAATGGTTAGAGTGCAGTATTGCAGACTAATTCTGCTGACTGTCAGCTGCTAGCAGTTCGGCAGTTCGAGTCTCATTAGCTCAAGGTTAACTCAGCTTTCCATCCTTCGGAGGTCGGTAAAATGAAGACCAAATTGTTGGGGGCAACATGCTAACTCTGTAAACTGCTTAGAGGCTGTAAAGCACCATGAAGTGGTATATAAGTCTAAGTGCTATTGCTATTGTTATTTTAGGAATTTCATTTGAGCCTAGAAAGAAAAATCTTAGGTGTTAAATTTTTTTGACTCATCAGTTAATTAGCTTCATGTGTGAATGGCTGCTTCTTTATTTTAATGTGTTTCTTCCATCTTCAACAAATTCTTCAAGCCCTTTCTCTCTACTTACCTTATCAAGTTAAAGAGTCGAAATATGTTTTCAGTTATAGTGAATATTATGTCTTGGGCAAGGACTACTAGGCCACTGGTAAAGGCCTAGGGTCCTAGGCTTTTAAAAGGTTCCTCTAATGAGAAAAATAATATTTACTTGTTTAATTCATCTTCATCACCTTAAAGGGATCTATGTCATTCGCAGTGTAGGTCACTGCTTCCCCTCCTCTCTTCTCGCCTAAATTGTAATAATAAATAATGAGTTTCATTCAAAGCTCCCTGCCAGCAAGCTGCTAATTACCCAAAGTATCGCTTGTAATTTACACAGTAATAAACTGTAAATTTAAACATTACGGCAGTTTAAGTTAATAATTTCTCTACCGCAACAAATAGTTCATATTTCATCCCTGCTGTTGCCTTCACACAAGCCTTTCATTTGATGGTGTTTTGAGTTTCTGGACACCAACTCACATTTTTATTGACAGTGAAATCCTAGTTTTCAGGATTTCATTTAGGATATTTCAGGATATTTATATAGAACCCATATGAATATATACAATAATACATCATATGAATATAAATGTTACTTTATTTTCTTACACAATGGTTCTGAAATGGTTTGACCCAATTACCCCCTTTCCTGGTCTTCAATAATGTCATTGCCCGCACAAAAATGCAGACTATTGTTTAATATAAGAATTTTGGCAGTGACAGTCCCAAAGTGGATCCTAGATTTAAAGAAGCAATTACAAATTGCTCCATTATTTCCAGGATATGCACAAACTATCACTTTGGGAATAATTAACCCTAGTTTTAAGAACTATTGCTGTAAGTATGGTATTACAATATCTTTAAGGCCAATTCAGTTGAAAGGAAAACTTTTATGGAACTGTTGGTTTGTAAGAAATTGCTGAAAGTAGAATAGCCTTGCAACAGAAATGGCTGATAATTGTCTAGGAATCATGTTCCAATTAAAGGAGATATTTGTTTAAGTAACTTTGTTTCTTAAACTTTGAGTTAGTCTTTGATACAGTACTGTATGCTATGTAATATATATAGCTATAAGAGTAAGCTAATCAGCTTTCATATGAGAATTCTGTAGTTAACTCAAAGTACTTAATTGTAATTATCAAGGTTATATCTGAATAGCCATGTATGTGTACCTTCTTTAAAAAAAATGCAAACAAAGCTCTTCAACTTTCATCATTTCCTTGGGGGAATAATATGATGCTAGATACATCATTAGAATCTATATCAGTTTTTTATTTGATAACATGTTGTAATGAATGCTTTCTCTAAGGCTGATACACAAAGAGGGGTAATTTTTATTGGAACATGATGAAAAAAGGAAGGGTTTAACTTGTAACGCTAGGTCTAAAATTAAAAGGAAGATTATACCTTTTAAAATGATGTGTTCAATTTTTGTGTACTTTAATAATACGATGAATAGAAATTATTGGCATATAGTTGATGGTAACCTTCTCCCCCTAACTTTCATATAATCCATAGCCCAATGATTGTCGTAAATGTTGATTCCTTGAATAGAATAGGTAGTCCTTTCTTATTGTCTCCCTCATTCAATGATCATTCAGAATTAGGATTGGGATAAGTTAGGTGCTGAAAAAAGGAACTTTATCCGATCAATATCTGCATGTATGACCTTCGCAACATTACTCAGTCATTTTCCCCATATTGTGGGGAAAAGAGGAAAAGGAAGGGGTAGGTATTAAGTAAGTTCACTGCTTTGAGTTATTTATAAAAATAACACAAGCAGAATAAAAATAAATAAATATTTTCTTGTGAGAGGGAGAAAGAAAAAAAGGGTCATGCACAGGAAATATTGCTTATCGAAATTGCTTATTTATCTCCCCCCCAACAGTAAAATGGAAAGCTTTGAGAGGAAGGAATTACAAGACAGTAAAATGTGCAGTTGTATGGGGGAGGGTCACAGGGTGCATGAGGGTATGGTGTGGGTCAGGGATGGGATGAGGGTGTGAATGAGAGTCATGGGTCAAGGTGGGTGTGAAGGAGCACACGAGGTGCAGTGCAGAAAGTGTGTGTGTGGGGGTATAACGTGAGTTAAGGAGAGTATGTGGAGGTCTGCACATTGGGAAGTGGATGTGAGGATATGCAATTAGCCAGTGCATCTCAACTTCAGAGGGGCTGGAGGAAGGTTCATGGGTGCCAGAGGCTTATCCCAATGATCCGTTGGTCTTCCCTTGGTTTTCTGAGGAAGCTGGCAGGGAGGGCCACAAATAGCGATGGCAGGGGTGTGGGACTGCCAGTGCTATGAGCGCTGGTTGTAATCACGATTCATTCAGCATCATGGATGGACTAGAAGACCTCCAAGGCCACTTTCAGCTCTGGTATTCTGTTATCATACATTTGAACAGTTGCTAAATGATTGGTCTAGCTCAGTTATTTATTTATTTATTTATTTATTAAATTTTTATACCGCCCTTCTCTCGAAAGACTCAGGGCGGTGCACAGCCAGC
>JANHFT010005428.1:108074-120752 GCA_032467955.1 Pseudoxenodon macrops
GATGTTCCTATAGATGTTTTCTTATAGATGTTCTTATGGATGTTCATATAAAAAAGATGTTGAGACTCTAGAACGAGTGCAGAGAACAGCAACAAAGATGATTAGGGGACTAGAGGATAAAACATATGAAGAGCAGTTGCAAGAACTGGGTATGTCTAGTTTAATGAAAAGAAGACCAGGGGTGATATGATAGCAGTGTTCCAATATCTCACGGGCTGCCAGAAAGATGAAAGGATCAACCTATTCTCCAAAGCACCTGAAGGCTAAACAAGAAGCAATGGATGGAAACTAATCAAGGAGAGAAGCAACCTAGAACTAAGGAGAATTTCCTAACACTGAGAACAATTAATCAGTGGAACAATTTTCCTCAAGAAGTTCTGGGTGCTCTAACACTGGAGGTTTTTAAGATGATATTGGACAACCATTTGTCTGAAAGAGTATAGGATTTCCTGAGCAGGGGTTGGATTAGAAAATCTCTAAGGTCCCTTCCAACTCTGTTATTCTGTTAAGATAATTCCTTTGTTTAAATGAAGGATCTCTACAACAAAGATCCTTAATGGTAAATTCTTAGCATCTTAGTACTTGCCAATACAAGTAGTCCCAGTAATGGGATTCAAATAATTTAACAACTGGTCCTCTACCCTAATGACCAGCTGAGTAGGTATGGCTCAGTGGTCATGTGACTGTGTGGTCATGGCCAACTCAATGTCATTCAAGTCGATGGGCGCTTCGCCTTAGCTGTTACAATGTAATAAGGATTAACCAGAGGCAGTTTCTGTAAACAGGACAATAAAGATTAGTCTAGAAACAACACCAGAATGTTTCCTTCCTGCCTCCCTTACAGGATTAGCCCTGTAAAGTGGAAAAAAACAAAGTAAGATTTCTTCCAACAACTGGTTCGCCGAACTGCTTAGAAAGTTAACAACCGGTTCTCCTGAATAGGTGCAAAATTGCTGAATCCTACCACTGAGTAGTCCTTGCCTTATGATCATAATTGGGACCAGAACGTCTATTGCTAAACAAGGTGGATGTTAAGTGAGACATGCCAGCTTTTAGTGCCTGTTTCCTTCAGCACCAAAACTGTAAAATTACTGTAATTTTGACACACTGCACAAAACACACAGGCTGGTAAAAGAACTCCCTTCATAGCAGTTCCTAAAATTTCACAAAAACACTTGAAAACATCAGCTGGAAATTTGGATTGAGCTTTTAACTGGCATGCAAGCTACAACACACTCTCTTCTTTCCATCACATTCTAAAGAGTGTTTCTATTCTGAATTACTACTGGTTGTAATTACAGCTTAATGAGGGTAAATTGAAGCTTATTTCAGACAAATTCTAGCTTAATCTAGGCAAGACAAGTTTTCCAGGATGTGAAGATTTTTCGACGAGATAGCATTTAACTTTAGATTTAAAAATCACAGTTTATTGATCCTTAATAATTGCTTCTTTATCGCCGAGTTTGCAACTGGCCAGATAGATTTTGTCCAGTTTTGGCCAATATGACACTTAGCAGAATCTGCTTCTATTTAGCCTTGATGGCACATTTCTTTTTGGCTGAATTATTGTTATACATTGTCTAACAGGTTGCGTTTAGTTGTTTCAGACTGAATAGAAAGTTAGTGATGCTCCCATATGGGAGGACATGATGAAAATAGTTGTAGTGGTTACTGATTTCTTTTAGGGTATAATTCAAGTCATTCTCACACCATCATCACGGAAGTGTCTTCAGACAATGCAGATTCCCTCAACTAAGAGATGACATGAGTAGGGTTGGACATGACTCTACAGGGGAAACCTTTGCCTTTATCATTCAAGGTGGCTAGTGCATGAGTCAGCAACCCGCGACTCTGGAGCCGCATGTGGCTCTTTCATCCCTCTGCTGTGGCTCCCTGTCGCCAGTCAGCTCCACAGTTGATAGAGTTTTCAGTTAGGATAGGTAGAGGAAAAAGGACACCATGCTAGGAGGAGACACTATGGTGGGGGGAACTGGACTTCCGGTTGGCTCCAGAATTGAATGGGGGCTTCCGGTTAGGGCCCTTGTGGCTCTTTAAATATTTAACGTTGCCGACCCCTGGGCTAGTGATTTATATTAAAATCTCCAAGGCTGGTTACAGTAGAACATCTCACTCTACTTTCAAGCCTCTAAGTTATGAAATTCTTACTTCTTGCCTCTCAAGTTTCAGCTGTCTAGCTAAAAAACTTTTCAAATTCAGGTAAGTGTTTAAAGCCAAGTTTTGATATTGTAATTGGTTTTCTTAGCTGCCCTCTTTTATTGCTTGCTTTTAAAATAATGGGATTTATTTTCAACCATGTCCATCACAAATGCTGCTTTTATTTTTTTTTTCATGTGACAGGTCAGGATAAAATATTTCTATAATAATAGTGTATTACACGGAGCAGGGAGATAAAAGTCTGAATAACATTATTTTGTTTCCAATAGTAAAGGGGCAGAGATTTAAAGAGTTCATTTCAAGAGGATAAAGAGAATAAATATTGCTAGTCAATGTAAAACACAGCAGTTCTTCCAAATTATTGCTTTGCTTGAGTTGTAATGCATGAAAGTGAACAGGAAAGACCATTGCTTGCAGGTTGTAGCAAGAACACTAATTTTCTAGCAACTTTATTTTAATTGATTTTATGGTAAAAGAGCAAAGCATCTGAATCGGAGAAAGAGAGAGATGTTCATATTAACATAGCTAAAGAATAATAAATAAAAATGTACGTAGACGGGCAAATCAATATTTTTTTTAAAAAAAAAACATGCAAACTAACAAAATTGCTAGACAGTTAAATGTCTAACAGCTGCAGCAATTACAGCACATTGTATGGTCCCTCTGGAAATACCTGGTGATTTGTCAGTGAAGAGGACGCTAATAATCTCCTCCCCTGAGCTAACATGGCTGTAGATGGAGATGCAGATGCATTATTAATTCAGTTTGCTAAACTGTGCACAAGGGGCATTGCAAGAGCACACAAGAAACTCCCTTTCCTTCAGCAGACAAGAACAAAGTCAATCTTACACAGGAATATTATGAAAGGTTCATTCCTCCGGAAAAGTTGGCAGGACGCTGTAACAGGCAAGGGAGAAAGCTCTCCTGTGTTCAAAAGATACTTGCTAAATAGTTAGCATTAGATAAATAATTCCACTTGCAATATTGGCACATGCACAAAGTGGGAAGGGGCTTTAGTGAAACCATATCAAATGTCTGGGTCAGGTGTCAGCAACCTGCGGCTCCAGAGCCACATGTGGCTCTTTCGGCCCTCTGCTGTGGCTCCCTGTTGGGTGATCCCAGCATTGGCATTGGCCCTGCCCCTCGCCCGCCCCTCCCAGTCACTCCTTGCCTGGCCTGAGAAGGTAAGGGCAATGGCGGGAGATGGAGAAGCAGCTAGGGCAGAGACAGAGAGCTACAGAAAGAGGGGGAGAAAGACATAGAGAAATACAGAGAAAGAGAGGGGGAGGGGGAGATAGAGGAAAGGAGGGAGGGAGAGATAGAGAGATATCAAAAAGGTTTTGTGGTTCCCGGTGTTTTTTAACAACCGGTTCTCTGCCCTAATGACTGGCTGGGTAGGTGTGGCTAGGGAGTCATGTGACTGGTGGAAGTGAGTGATGTCGAGTTGGCCACACCCAGCCAGGTTTTGTGGCTCCCGGTGTTTTCTTTTCTGTGGGAAACGGGTCCAAATGGCTCTTTGAGTGTTTAAGGTTGCAGACCCCTGGTCTGGGTGAAGGACTCATTGTTCCAGTTCAGACAAGCCTCTCCTGGAAATAAATGGTACCAAATAATGAAGTGAAAGTCTTTAAATATTTAAGCCTGCCGCAATCCGTCTTCTCTAAGGATATGAAATCATGCTACACAATCAATCAGGTGAGGATGCTGGCCAGAAAAATTGCACTGTAATTTAAACCAGGGCATCAATCCAGCAAAGCAGCAAGTAGATATGCAAAGAGATAATCCTTGGATTTCAATCTCAGCAGGGCATTCAGAGCAAAACCTGGATTTGGACTGGGCTGCCCCGTTAGAACTTAATGTGACAAGTCTTTGTGCCACATAGCAGGGGATTGATGATCATAGTTCTGAAAAGTTTGGTAACAATTTGAAATAGGTCCATTATGCTTGGCCAAGCGCAGAATGGCACTTGAAAGGCACAGGTTAGTGAAATCAACACCCCCTGCATTAATATAATAAATGAAAGAGTATGATTATTGAAATAAACATTCAGGCCACCTGTGGCTATTTTTGCATTTTGGTTAAATTTGTTGTAGGCCTTTGAGGTAGACCAGGCTAGGAAACCAAAGTTACGAATGCCAACGCTACATTTATGATAGGGTTATAATAAAAGATTCTTGCAAGTTTGAATGCACCTCTGCTCTCCGTCCCTTCATCTATAAGGGAACTAGAGAGGATCAAACCTGAGACACTTTCTCAAATTATCTTTTTTCCCCCTCTGACTCAAATGGTTTTTGTTTGACCATTGTCTTGGTTGTGGCTCTTTCTTTATAAAATATAAAAAATATACCGGTATTAAAGACAACAACATCAGGGTGAAGCTCATCCCCTGATGGCTATATATGATATATGAATATCATGCTCAAGGTCTTCCATTATTAGGACTTCTGATTCAGAGGTGAAAAGAAGTGTCAGTGTGTATAATGGTGTGCACATAGCACCCACGTGCAACTCTTTAAAGCATTTGTACGATTGTCTGTAGCACAATTACAGGAATAGATGTGTTGGGCTGAAGAACATATAGGCCTGTGCTACATGCATTCTTATGGGGGATCCATGTCATATTTCTACCTTCAAATCCTCATTGTGGCACACTATGTGCACTACAATATTTTGCTAATGTCATCAGAAGTTTTTTGACTTTCAGAATTGTCCATCAAGGGGATGTGGTGGCTCAGTGGCTAAGACACTGAGCTTGTTGATTGAAAGGTCGGCAGTTCAGTGGTTCGAATCCCTAGCCCCATTACTTGTCCCAACTTCTGCCAACCTAGCAGTTCAAAAGCACATAAAAATGCAAGTAGAAAAACAGGGACCACCTTTGGTGAGAAGGTAACAGTGTTCCGTGTGCCTTTGGCGTTTAGTC
Organism: Pseudoxenodon macrops; assembly: GCA_032467955.1. Taxonomy (NCBI): domain Eukaryota; kingdom Metazoa; phylum Chordata; class Lepidosauria; order Squamata; family Pseudoxenodontidae; genus Pseudoxenodon; species Pseudoxenodon macrops. The sequence continues at coordinate 113,167 of JANHFT010005428.1, forward strand.
ATGCCGGCCACATGACCACGGAGATGTCTTCGGACAGTGCTGGCTATTCGGCTTTGAAACAGAGATGAGCACTGCCCCCTAGAGTTAGGAACGACTAGTACATATGTGCGAGAGGAACCTTTACCTTTACCTTTTATAGCACTGTATAAATAGGACCCTATGAATTCCATCCAGAATATATTTAAAATCTTGGATAAGAACTATACATACATTTTTTTAACAAGAAAAAGTTACTGGAATAAAAACAAACTGTCAGATTTTACTTCTGATTACAGTATTCTTTTTATAATGCATAAAGTGATATATGGTACAACAAAGAGAAAGCAGTGGACCCTTGAATACCTATTATCATATGAGTGCAGAAATCCTAGGACCCTGACACTTGCAAAATTTAAATGTTCTGTATTAAGCTGTGGGTGCATTCTGATGTCATGTTTACAGATTTTTCAAGTTAAGAGTTTCTGTATCTATTTCAATGCTTTTTATTTTTATTTTATAAAACTATTGTGATCCAAAAATCTTATTATCTGTAGACCACTGCTGCTTATTAGGTTGTTGGGAGTTGGGTGGCTTACAAATTTAATGTAATAATAATAACAATAAATAATACACTTCAGTGATGGAATAAATTTAAACTAGACCTTGTGCCAAATCTAATTATTAGTAATTACAGTATCAGAGAACTCCCATTAAAAGAAGTGTGCAACAACTTAATTAAGGACTGTTTACAGATAATGAACAGGGGAATCTATCCAGCACCTTCTTGTGCAAAGCTGATACTGTACACAGATGTCTTTTCTAGATTAAAGTACTGGAATTTTAACACAAATGATATATTTCATGATGGAGATTTACAAAATGCCTGGTGTGGAAGACATAACACAAGGTCATCACAAGACACAGTGAAATGTATAAGAGGAACTAACTTCTTAACATAATACACGATTTATGGGATTTTCTGCCAGATGATACAGTGCTGACCATTAACTTAGATGGCTTCAATCTGTTACTAGTACTATTTGTACCCAAATTTACAGAGCCTTCAGCTACAACTGACAAGTGCAAGATGCACTGAATATTTCTGACTGCAGAGCAAATGTAAGAGAAAGCCATTTTGCTTATAAAACACCCAACTGGCTATTGTGAGGAATGAACAAATCATTACATCCAGCAGAGCTTTTCTTTGTCGCTCCCTGCACACAAAGAAAAAAAAACGTGAGAAAAATTTCTGAAAATCAGATTGGTTCTCAATAACACATTAAAACTGCTCAAAATTGCATGTAGTGACTGATCTATGTGTACTGTGTATACTTGCTAAGGCTTTGGTTTTCACTGTATGGCTTATTTTAGTTGCCCTAATTATATCCTGATGGCACATAAACAAACCCACATGGAAAATCAACACCTATGAAACAGCCCGTTCCCTGGGCGGGAACCATGTGGACGTGATTTAAAGTCACTCACCTTGAGAAGAAATAGCTCAGAAGCGGTTTCTAGTGTTTTCTACCCCCGAAGGATGCAGCTTGGTATTGCAGATGCACACAGATTATTTCCAATTGGAACGACAGGCTTTTTTTGGGGGGTGGGTGGGTGGAGAGAAATGTTTAGAAATTTTCAATGCAGGCTGCTGATGCTGAAACCCTTGTTGCCTCTGTTATATGAATTGCCTCTACAGAATATATCTCGGGTGTTCAGAGCGTTAGGATTAGATGCACTGAACGTTTCTGGCTGATTATCCTAATAATCTCCATACAAATCTCGGTTGAGGCTTCTTGCTTCTTGCTTTTGTTCCATCCTCTAGCATGAATAATGCTGTCAAATGTTTTGTAAATAGCAGCCGACCCAGGGGAGACACTCAATGAGTAACATTATTGGATAGAGAAGTATATAGAAGACGGAGGGAGCCTTTTCTTGATACATTGCTTTGTTTTAAAGAAGTTGACCAGTTTAATATGCTGCCAGTCTGGTTTTTCTAGTCTGCCTCTCACAGCAGATTACTGTGTTTCCTTGAAAATATGACCTACCCTGAAAATAAGTCCTAGCCTGTTTTTACGTGTGTGCCTAATATAAGCCATATCCCAAAAATAAGCCCCGGTGAAGGGATGAGTGTAGCCAGCATAGGTTGTGAGTGTGTGCAGGCTGATGGTGTCTGGCAGCAGCCCATGCAACACAGGTGAGTTGAGTACCTGGGCAAGCAGCAGGCACAAGCAGAGGAGGGGGGGGGAGGCAGGTGATCCGGACATGCTGTGCAAGCCACAAGAAAGCTGAGTGGCAGCCAGCTGTTGGAGGCTCATTTTTGTGTCTCTCTGCTTGCCTGCAGGCTGCACATTATGTCAGGATTGCCTGCCTTCTGCACTGCAGCCCCAGAGTGCGCTGGCCAAGGAACCAGCGGGCTACAGCTGCTGCAGGATACAGTCGGTCCCTGCACGCTTGCAGGCTCTGCACCAGGGGGAATGTGCAGCTAGGCTGATCACCCTGAAATTGTGTTTCCCCATAAATAAGCCCTAGTGCTTTATTTTCGGGCCCAAAAGAAAATAAGACCAGGTCTTAGTTTTGGGAAAACATGGTATTAACGATCTATAGTACTTTCTTTAGGCAAATGGATTCATGGTGCCAAAATATATTTTCTCATGGGAATAGTGGTCAGCAGGTACTATGGTCAAGCTTTGTGATTTTTACATGATTTATTTGAATATTTTATCCATTAATGTTTACGGGTAGTCCTCGATTTACGACCACAATTGAGCCCAAAATTTATCTTGCTAAGTGAGACATATGTTAAGTGCATTTTGCCTCATTTTACAACCTTTCTTGCTGCAGTTGTTAAGTGAATCAGTGCAGTTCTTAAATTAGTAACACAGTTGTTAAGTGAGTCTGGCTTCCCCACTGACTTTGTTTGTCAGAAGGTCACAAAAGGTGATCACATAACTCTGGGACATTCAACTGTCATAAATATGAGTCCATTGCCAAGCATCTGGATTTGGATCTCATGACCATGGAGATGTTGCAACAGTTGTAAGTGTGAAAAACGGTCATCACTCACTTTTTTCAGTCCTGTTGTAACTTTAAATGGTCACTAAGTGAACTGTTCTAAGTCAAGGACTACCAGTACTTTGTAATTATCCAATTATTTTTGAAATCCTGCTGGAGTTGGTGATACATAATGCTACGCATCTGGTTAGTCGTTATGTGAGGTTGAGAGATGATGGGATTAAACCCTCAAATGAAGGTCTATGCAGAAAAGACATATCTTTCCTTCAAACTACAAAATGGAGAGCCTACTTTGTCTATCAAATCTCTCTATGTCATATTTCTATATTTTCATATAGAAAACTAGCATCCTAGTGGTAGGAGACTAAGCCCACTAGTATGTTAATTGTCAGCATAGAGGATTCCCCCCGCCCTTAGAGCAAAGTTTATTATTTAAGCTCCTTTTTAAGTCTGTCTGAACCCTACAGATCGCTTATACCACCCTGATGAGAACTAAGAATCCATGGAACTACTCATGAGTAATCTCTGTGGAAGCTTGATAAGTAGGGACTTTGTGGATTTAAATGAGTTGACATTCTTGCCCAAGTCATTAATAAAATAGGTACTTCAATAGGAGTTTGATCATTCACTGTAATCTGTGCAAAACTTCTACTTATGTTCTACATAGAAACTACTTGCATGTGTATTTTGTTTTCAGCAGGTCCTGGATTCTTGAGGCCTTTACAAACTTTGTTTAGGACAAGTACTGTAAAAAAAAAAAAAAGCTATGTTTTGGTTTGGGAATTTTACTTTAGAAAAAACTTTTCAAAGTAGTAATGTGCTTATGTTGAATAAAGGTTTCCTGTTAACCGTGATATGAATTTATTTCATTTATTGCTACTCTTAATGTTTCAATGTTTCTGCCAACCGCAATATTACATTTGAACAGGGTGAAATACATTTTATTAAAAGAGGCATTTCAGACATAGATCTCTTAGCAGCAGAATTGGTTCAAAAAGTTTGATGTGCAGTTATCATTTGGATAATGTTATAATTTAGTACTTGTGTAACAGGCAACTTGAAGCTAGTTCAACAGACTTAATTAATATTCTTGTCTTAAGATTATATAGGAAGCAGTTTGTATGTGTGGTGGTCTTCAATCTTTCAGAGTTTGATGCTGAATACATCTGAGCAGGAATCAAGAGAGTCAGGTGTACATTGAATAGTTTGGAGCTGGCCTCACTTACAAGAGTGTGAATATTCTTAATCTCTATTTAGCTATCTTGAGTGCTTTTTTCAACATTCCCAGTCCTAGACATAACTTTTTAAGGTGAAGCGATTGTTTATGTTTTAGTATAATGGTACATGATTGGTCTGTTGAGAAGTGAAATTAGTAGGGTGGTTAGATCTGGCCCGCAGGGCCGGTTGAAAAAAGCAATGGACCTGCCCGCGAGGGGCCTTATGCAGCCCCTGCACCCCGTTTTGGCCAGCAGAATGCTGCAGGAAGCTTCCATCCCATCTCCCCTCCAGCTGGCCCTCGGAGGACAACTACAATGCTGATCCGGTCCTCGAAGAAATCCAGTTTGACACCCCTGCAATAAACCAATATTTATCAACTTTAGATTTAAGTAACACGAGGCTCAAAACCTTTTTGATTCCTCAACATTCAACAATCCTCCCTATGTAAATTTACAGTTCAGACATTGGAATTCTAACTACATTAGAACTAGCAAGAATCTACCCATGCTCCCTCTTGTTGATGTTGCCTGGATTGCTGGATAGCAGTTTCCTACAATGCAGTAATTAGGAAGACAACCCATTAAAATATTACCTTGCAATGCAGTTGCATAATCGGGATATTAATTTGGTTAGCAAATTGCAAAATTTTGGCTTAAAGTGTAGATTGGGGAAAGGAAGAAATTGTAGGGAGTGGCTCATGTGTGAATTGAGTTTCTGATTGCACTTTAAAAATTCAGTGCACGCCTCCGTTTCCTAGACGGGTGTATGTTAATCATTTGAGAGCCTTCTCATGTATGATAGGCATAAAAAGACAGGAAGGTTCATATAGGTTCTGCTCCATAGTAATACTCTACTACAGATAATTAATTATTGTTAATTTATTCCTCTTGAGATTATTTTGATTCATGTGTGGTAATAGAACAATACAAATATGCAAATGAGATATATATCCTTATAGTTTGATAAAACTTCATGTCATGTTTACTCATTAAATGGATGCCTGGAGATGATAATGAAAACAATAAAAATATACAAATTAAATACATAGCAATGGAACCACAGGTATGCAAATAAAAGGAAATAGGGGCCATCTAGTTAATATCCACCTCATTAGCTGTCATCCCTTCAAGGTAGACCAGGTTAGGACATAGATCAGATCACCAAATATTAGAAGTCTATTAGTTTATAGTAACCACCTTGAAAGCCTGACAGTGTTTCCTCTTGTCTTCCTCATACCAAAGAGAGTCAAGGGTGGGATGATGTTTAGTTTCCTTCTTGCATTTTTTTTGTTTTTTGTGAACTAAGGTCAAGTTTTACAGTTGACACTGCATATTTTCTTCAGCGTCATCTCTAGTCTGTAACAACAAACAAATGTATGCTCTTAAAAAACGTGTATAATACTGTCTTAATAGGCTTACATAGATTCAAGAGGGAGACATGGCAGTGTGTTTGGATCGAAGTGGAGGACTGCCTCTTTTAAGGCTTTGTACTCCTTACCTTCATTAATGAAACATCTGCAAGAAAACAAGCCAGCTCAGAGAGCACCAAGGACCCCTCATTTCAACCCTGAGCTACAAATATTCTCCTTTATTGGTATTTACTGGAACACAGAAGAAGTGCTTGCTTGTGACTTAGCAGCTCTGGCATAAACTGTTGTTGTTCGGGCTCTGTCCAGAGTGCTGAAACATTTCTCTTGTCTCCTCTTCAAGGATCCCAGCTTCGATATCCATCTGCTTTCCCGCCATGTTTTTCCTTCTGCATTTGCAGCTCCTTCTAACCCAGCCCATGAGATGAGCTGTGCCTTATATTCTAGTAGCTAATGAGGCAGATTATCAGCACAATTACTGAAAACCATGCAGCAAAATACATCCGTGGCTTGGACTATTGCTGTTTTTTAGCAGCCTTCCATTCAAGTTAGCATGAATTCATTGTTGCAGTAAAGATTTTTTTCATCCAACCCATTTACAAATGGGTATTGAAATACACAGTACAGAGTAATTGAAAGGGCTTGCAACTTTTAGGGTTATATTCAAAGTAGATAAATGTCGTCTTAGGCCTCCAAAAAAAATAGCAAAAGTTTTTTTTCCTCTTGCAGTTTGAGGGAGGGCTTATCCTGAAAAGAGATGATTTTGACAAAAGAAGAACCAAAAGCAAATGGATTTTCCTTCTTGGGTGCCAGATACTGCTCTTTGTTATTCCCTTTCCCCGTTTTCCTGTTATGGATTGGGGAAGCATTAACTTGGAATAATCAATGTAACTTCCTGGAGAGCCCTTTGAGTTAAAAGCTTGTCATGTTTCTTCATTTAGTGGAACAGATGGGGGCTTGGTATCAGGAGGCTAGGTTTGGTCCCCTTACAGATGGATGTTCCAACTCAACAAAGTGCTTTCTGCAGGCTGATTGGTCACATTCTATCAGCACACCAATTTTTCTCTTTCAAGTTCTGGGATTCAGGGATAAAGCTGCTGAGAGGAATTAGTGCTGCTGTGAATGCTAAGATCCTAAAGCAGTTTCTTGAACATGTGTCCTAGAAACATTTGAGTCAACAGCACCATTCCAGTTCCAAGTAAAACAGATTTATTCACATTGAATTTATTCATACTTCTAAAGGACAGCAATATTATTACTGGCCATCCTCCTGGCAATCTCCTCATGATTCTTGGAAGTTTAAGGTTCATACTAAGGTATGAAAGCATTTTGTGTTATAAGCAAAGTATAAGAAATGGGAAGGTTTCTGCACTTTGTAACTGCCCAACATGTAATCTCTGGTTGATGGTTGGAGATGGATTGTGTAATTGATTCAACATGTAGGTCTCTCTTCTTTTCATTCTGTTTTCATCACTGTTCAGTCTTTGCAACACGGTTATCCAGACAGAAATGTTGGTCCTATGTTTGTCTGAATTACCAGATGTAGAATTATAATATCCCACTTCTGTTTAAATACCAGGATGGAGGAGGCAACCTTGTTCAAGTGTGTCAGCCTTTGAAAGGAAGTCCACAACTGATTGTGAACTAAATCCTGCTTCCAGGATAAATATTATTTTCCTCCCCTCCCTACACCTTAGAGGAGAGAGCTTAAGGGGAATCAAGTATTTTCTTTCATAAATTTGATTCCCTCCCTCCCACCCTCATTCATTCTTTCTTCAGTTCCCATCCCCTTCCATGATCCCCTTATGTTCTGATTAGGTTCTTTAAAGGCACTCATTGTCAGTATTTATCATTGCCCTTTTTCATTTTTATTTATACCATATAAAAGAAAGAGAATGGCAGAGAAAGCAGGGAGCGCCTCGTGGGAGCTGCCATCTCTATAAATACTGGTGGGGAGGTGTGGGGTGTTGGCTTTGTTGCTGTGAGCGGGTTGGTTGGTTGTGTTGTTACA
>JANHFT010005428.1:152433-165902 GCA_032467955.1 Pseudoxenodon macrops
TTGTGCCTACCGTCCCTGTCCTAATGTCCCCTTTTATTCGTATCCATTTCATGTGTTCATAATCATGTTTATACTTAGAGCTCTTGTCAAATAGGTACTTGACGAATCAAATACATAAATAAAAGTAAATAAATAAAATAAAATTTCCTCTTCGCTCCCAGCCTCCTGCTTCTTGCAAGACCTCCTGTGAAAAAAATAAAATCTCTCCACTTTGTCAAAAGTCTATTTTTAAACTCCCTAGCCCAGGACACGCTCTTGCAAGTCAGCCGTGACCAAGCTAAGGTGGAAAAATTACATCCGGTGGCCTAAACTCTATGGTCTTGTCAATCAAAGAGTCAGAAAAAGTATTTCGACTTGGAGCAGGTTCTTTGATCTCTCAAGGGAAAAAAAAAATACATCACCTCCAAAACGGCGGTAAATGGTTTCCCCCCTCCCTCTATTACCGTATTTTTCAGACTATAAGACGCACTGGTGTATAAGACGCGCCAAGATTTCAAAGAGGTAAGTAAGAAAAAAGCAGGCCTGTTTTTAACCCGTGTTTGCAAAAAATGGGGTGCGCAGAGGGTTTGGGAAGCCTGCAGATGGTTTCTGTGGGCTGGGGGAAGGCAAAAGCTCCCCTGTTTTTGAGAAAAATGGGCCAATTGTTTTGCAAAAATGGGATGCAGAGGCGGGATTTCAGGAGGCCAAAATTGTTGTATTCGGTGCATAAGATGCACCAACATTTCCACCCTCTGTTAGGGAAGGAAAAGGTGTGTCTTATACTCTGAAAAATACGGGTACTTGGGAACTGGAAAAAACCAAATTGGAATGAAGATGTCAAGCAGTCCTTCAAAGGCGCAGCATTTCATAACTGGAGCACTGCTGCTATTAAAAACCGTTCTCCCTTCTTATCAGATGTAATTGCTAAGGACAACCTTGGCAGGATAATGTGTGAGTCCTGGATAAGTTGCTTTGTGGAAATGCCTCTTCAAATATTTGGTCTCCAAGTGTTTCCTTTGAATCCTCAAAAAGAGCCGGTGGATAACTAGGCAAATAAACTGGCGTAAGGCGCATAACTCTTGAGTATCTTTCTCTGAATTCCTAGAAGCCTTTCACCTGATTGCAATGATCTATCCGACAGGATGCAGTGGGGGATGTCCCAAAGGAGAGGGGGGGTCAACCTATTCTCCAGTGAATTGTTAGGACAATTAACCAGTGGAACAACTTTGCCTCCAGAAGTTGTGAATTCTGCAACACTGGATGGTTTTAAGAAGATGTTGGATAACCACTTGTCTGAAGTGGTTGTAGGGTTTCCTGCCTTGGCAGGGGTTGGACTAGAAGACCTCCAAGGTCCCTTCCAACTCTACTCTACTCTACTCTACTCTACTCTACTCTACTCTACTCTACTCTACTCTACTCTACTCTTTCAGCCTAAATCTCCAGCAATTTTTAAGTTGTCCACAGCAGATTTTGGAAGTGTAAGGTAAGGGAATACTTTTTCAACATTATCAGTCTCTGGAGGAAAATATTAGGCATTGCTGGATCACCACTAGATCCAGTTTCCATGGACAGAGAAAGAAGATGGTGAAATTAGACAAGTTGATGACTAGCATATTGGAAAGCTCCAAAGTGGGGTGGGGGGAGCAGAAGTCTGGAAGCCGGAGAAGTTGGTTTGGATGTAGTTCCACCCTCCAGCATTTGGTGTCTGAAAATTAAGTGCTGTAGGAATTCAGTTTCCCTTCATGGGTAGTTTCATTTCCTTGCTGAATGAGATCTGTTAAGACATTGGTCGAAATAGAAGCGGTTTTATTATGAGGAAATTGAGATGTCTTGCAAAGTACTCATGGTTTCAGTGCTAGAAGTAAGGTGCTAAATAGTAACACAATTTTCCAAGATACAGGAGACAACTCTCTGGTGTTTAGGGAAACTCTCTGTTTGAGGATGCTTGTGAAGCCAAATGTACAAAGGCTGATATCTGAAATCTCCTTACCTGAGCTTCCCTGCCCCATTCTACTAGCAAAAACTATTCTGACAGGTGCAGAACTTCACTGAAGTTCCAAAAGTGGAAACATCTGGAGTGCGTCAGATTCTGATCTACCCACACAAATGCAGAAGCACATATAACCATATGGTAAACTGTAACATAGAGGAGTATGGTAGCCAATCTGTTGCAGATGTGAAGTTTATCAGATTGCAGCAGTGCTGAAAGGACTACAGGCACCACATGGTTTGATTGATCGCCACTGCTATTTTAAGTTTGCTATGATGCATGGGCCCCAATGTTTGTAGGGTAATACTGGAGCATGTAAGACTTTCTGGGTCAACGTTACAGTCAGCCAATACAAAGATCTGGACCGGGGGGGAGGGGAAATGTCATGGTCAGGACCAGAGGTGGGTTCCTACCAGTTCTATCCGAATCTATAGAACTGGTAGTAACCCAGCAATGATGTCACAGAGCCGGTTCCTTTGGTGTCTCCGTGGGTGCCACCATTTTGAATTTTACTTCTATGCATGCGCAAAAGCTATTTTTTGACTGCTGTGCGCGCTTGTGTGCGTGTGCGATGCGCGAACCTGAGCGAACCAGCAGCAAAACAATTTACAACTCATCCCTGGTCAGGACATAAACTGTAATTAAAATTAATAACATTCATAAAATATCACCTCATATATTTAAAATTTTTGCCCTTTGGAGATAACTTCTGAACAACTTCTGGGGGATACTTCTCAAACTTTCACGGGGTGTGCATTGCCCCGAAGATTTAGTCAGTGGATATCTTCCATAAATCTGCATGGGCTTCCACTCTTATATAAAAAAATATCAGTATTCTGTCCCTTCTCCCAAGTGTACTTCAAGCTACTATTTTCCCCCCTCTTTTGCAATATGTATACAACCAACTCGTATACAATCAATAAAATCAGGGAATGACAAAAGTTCATTCAATTTTGTCTTGACTCCAAAATTACCACCAGTTACAGAGTAACTGTAATGCCAAATGGCTCTGAGATCTGTTCTATGGCCCTTTAATTGTAAGACGTTCTCTTGGGAGTTTAAAAAGTCTTTGAAAATTATTTCTTCTTAAAAAAACCAGATCTGCATTCTTCCAAATTTGTTAAGAGTTGTTTGTGTACAGATTTGTTGTAGCCAGAAACAGAGTACGTGGGACAATTAATCGTTGTTGGAAAATGGCTTGAGCAAGGACAATATTGTTCGGGAGAAACTCCTGGCAAGTGAGTGATCAACAGGTACGTTAATAAGAGACCATTCAGCTGTTTTCCTTTCAAGCCTCTGTCAAAGAAAACTGCTTGAGCCAGGCAAGGTGTAAATTTCCTGCTTTGGGAAGAAAAAAGTATATTTGAGACCTGGCAAGTCTGTTCCTGAAGACATAGACCAATCTGAGACTGGCTAGCAGTTTGCATTTTTCATGAATCAGATATTGTTCATTTTGCTTTCCTTGCTTCACATTCCCTGCAATGCTGCTGGTGAAGTAATTGCTTTGCACTTTTTCCTTTCCTGAGCCCACCTAGGACATTTGTGAGGAGGGGGTGGGTGGGATTCCTTCCTGGATGCAGCGTGAAGTCAGAACCCAGCATTTGCTGCTTTGCCTAAGACCTACTTATTATTATTATTTTTCTTTGTCAGCTGCCTGTTATATCAATCACGGAGCTGGGATCTATTTATAGGTTGGGACTCAGAGTGCTGTGTCCTCAGTTACAAAGGGAGCCAGAGACACGGAAGGGACTCCTGATTTGTGCAAGCAAAGCTGAAAGATACTCCACTCAGCAACCCCTGAGAGAAAAGTCTTTCCCTACCTTGAGGGTCTCTCTCAGCCCAAAACATGTAAGTATCTTGGGGAGGGGGGTTAGCTTTTTCCCCTCAGTTATATTTGCTCTTTTATCTGTACTTGAAATTATGGATGCATACCCTTTCAAACACAGAACTGTGTTTAGGATAGGATAGGATGCCGGTTGCCTTTTAAAAGGAAGCTCACAGAGGGGAATTTCAGAACTTTTAACAATGGATAAAATAGTTTCAGGTTTCCTTTTTATTTTGAACTATGCTGGTGAAAGTTTGCGCCAGATACTGTTAATTGGGAAATGCAAATAGATTGCCAGCATTCCACATGGCAACAAGGAAGGGAACTTGGTTTAAGGGCTTATCAAGGACAGGTAATCAATTTTCCAGCAGCCTTGTAAAATCTGAAAAGGAAACAAAAAACACTTCAGCGCTAAAGACCTCTTGCAAGAGATGTACATCTCAATATTGATCCCTGCAAACACTTGTAAAAAATGTATTGAAATCATGTGAAAAGGGGATTTTTTATTTTATTTTTGGAGCTCTATGTGTATGTGTACTTGATTGGTATATGATATCCCAAGAGTGGAAACCATTTAGAGATTATCTTTGTTAATGTAGTGAATATAAAAAATTCCCTTTTGTGATATGCCTGTTATACAAGCAAAATTACAGATACTTGCCAATTGAAAATGCAAAGAACATCGGTAATTACTGTTTATAGGTATATATTTTTATACAGTGAGAATAATTTGTATTAATTTCATAGCTATCACTTAGAGCTTTGTAAATTTCTAATTTAATTCCTTTTTAGTTCATTTTATTGAATAGGAAATAAATTCTTATTGGATGCTTTTTAAAAGCTGGAAATTTTATTTTTCTCCCCTCTTAATTTTCCTGTTCAAATTCTTTTCCATTTGCTTTAAAGTAATCTCAAAATTAATCTGTCCAATTTGTAAAGATACCTCTATTTTTTAAAGAGATGTGTGAATGCATTTAATGAAACAGCAATAAACAATGCCTTTGCATTAATTGGACAAATGTATATTTTATATTAAGTCAGAGTGCATGTGAAGATGATGTTATGAAATACCTGAGGATAGTTAGCATATGAATAGTTGAGAAATATCTTAAATACATTTTCACTGTAACCAATTCCTCATTTGTGTTGAACTAAAATTTTACAGTTAACACATTACTCCTTCACATGTCCTTTATAGCTTACTTTATTGTGTTATATTTATTCTTAGAAAAAAAATTAAGGGTGCCCTATAAATGTTTGTGTTGATGTAATACAACAGGGGCTGTAAGTTTATTTAATGCAATTTAACATAAATCAAGAATGATTTCATATTTCTGTAGAAACCAAGTTAAGGAAGGTAACCTAGAATCCTGAAAAACCTAGCAATTTAATCAAGTAATCTTTGTACTTATTTGCTATTCAAATTGAAAATTAAATGTATCTACTCTGTCCCAAGCCATTGTATGTTGGTTTTTACATAAAATCATAACTAGACATCCTTGTTTCATTCTTCATGTTCAGGAATGGCGGCCTGAATATTTCCATGAAGACAAATCCACAAATGTGATTTTACCTAGCAGCTAAAAGGAAAGGGCTTTGTTTTGTTTTTTGCAATAAGATTAAAAACATAGACTATGTTCAAGAACCCCTTTCTTTAGACTTATTTTTGCTACATTTATTACTTTGAAAAACGAATATTATTTGCAGGTTCAAGTAACCCTCATTTCTTCACTAACAAACATATACAAAACAAGAAGAAATCCCTACTGATATGCCATCTCAGTATTCTCACTTATTAAAAATGTTGGCCTTTGGGTAATTGAAGGGAACATTTTAAACTATCTCCTTTTGGCATTTTTGAGGCATCTCTCGGCATGCGTAGAGGTATGTTTAGCTCTCTGAATGTATGTGTGATCTGCTACTTATTTCCCTTTCTGTTCAACGAGCAAATTCTTTTTCTTGCTTTTGAAAAACACAAGTCCTTTTAGGGAATATAGGACATTCTTCTTTGCCTTTATGGATACTTAGATAAATGATAAGGACATTCTGAAATATTAATTGGGTACCTTGCTGAGTGATATTACTTAATAGCCACTTCTATAGCAATTATTATTTTCAGGCTTGAACCCTGTCCCAGCCCTATCCCATCTGAATTTTCTTCTCAAATACAGTTTTTTTTAATGAGTCTGTTCATGATTCTGAGAACAGAGCCTTCCCTCTTCTATCTCTTTGCCTTTAAAGTCATGAATAAAATCATGAGTTATGGCCCTTGACTTGTTTTAAGAAGCATCTTTCTATTGAATTTCCAATTATGAAGATTCTACAACATTTGCATGCAAAGCTGAACCTCACACAGGTGTGTAAAATGTACCTGTTGGTTTCCTCTATGTTTGTAAGCTTAAAATGATGAAATGGACATCTGGAAGGCAAGAAATATCAGCCGGAGAATTGCTTAGTTATAAATCATGAAGGCCTCTATCTTTTTTTTTTTTTTTTTAAAGGAGGACTTGGGAGCCGCACATTTTAGAAAGATTATGCAGCCATCTATTTCACTTTCTTCTGCTATCTCTTCACTTATACCTCACCCTGTCTTTTTATCATATCTCAGTTTTACATTTCATTATGCTTACTCTTTCTATCGCTTCTCTTCCCCTGCTGTGCGCACACTTTTTTTCTCTCCTGGAAAATACATTTCTTTCTGGCACAGAAAATAAACTCAGATTGCTGGTAGTTATGTTAATCTAATTCAATCCTCGGTGGGTTAGAAGTGAAATTCTAATAGTGGAGCTGTTGAGGGCTTTTTTGTTAATGGCTTGGGGATTACATTGAGTTAAATGCTCATTTCCTAATCAAACAGAGAGGGAGAGAGTGACTCCGAATATTTATGAGTCTCCCAGCCTGAGTTAAACATTGAACTCCAAAAGAAAGATCTCAGCACAGTGGAAAGAGTTAAACCCCCTCAGGGCTGCCGTGGAAAAATATTGAAAAGTTAAGCCATCAGCATTTTCAACTGTTGTACAACTTCTCTTCGGTTGGGGTGTGGGAAGTGAAGAAAAAATGGAAACAGCAGCGAGGTATTTAAAACAAAATCAAATGATGCTCCAGAATACTTCTCCTGGAGGTAGCCACATATGGAAAGCAAGGATGTGTAAGAGGCCTGGCAGGTGCAATAAATAATCATACAAATAGTGGATATTTTGTGTGCCAGAAAAAGGGGTGTCCCCCCCCTGTTTGTTTAAAACAGGGTTTATATATTAAAAATTCATTGCATTTAAAAAAAACATTGTTTCCTTTTCTTAAATAATTGAAAGAATAAGTACAATTCATCTCATTTGCACACAAGTATCCAATTTTGGAGCTACTTCAGAGTAGAGTAGCTTAGTGAAATGACTTTTGTACTGTGGATTACACCACAATCATGTGACTGGTCTTCCATGCATTATATCCAATAGATGGGTAGTCCTTGACTTACAATCATTGGTTTAGTGACTGTTCGAAGTTACAACAGCAGAGGGAAAAAATGACTTACAGCCGGTTCTCATATTTTTGAATGTTGCGACATCCCCATGGTCACAGAATCAAAGTTTAAGCATTAAGCCCCTGACATATTATTATGATAATTGCAGCATCCCAAGGACACATGATCACCATTTGCAACCTTCCCAGATGACTTCCGACAAGCAAACTCAATGGGGAAGCTAGATTCACTGAAAAACCCCGTGATTCACTTACCAACTGAAGTGATTCACTGAACAACTTGCCAAAAAGGCTGTAAAATTGGGTGCGGCACGTTTAACAATTGCCTTGTTTAGGAAGAGAAATTCTGTTCCCAATTGTGATTGTAAGTCGAGGGCTACCTATATATGTGCCCTTCAGGCTGATAGATCAGATTGATTGAACTTTCTCTTAACAGATTGCTTCGTTCCAGACATGACAATATGGCTAGAAGATAAAAACCAAATTTAATATTAATAACTGGGTTAGAAGATTGGTTAGTTTTTGTCAGTAATTCTTTGAAATGAAATTCAAGTTCACAATACAGACACGCTTGGTATTACTTGAATGTTTCGGTTCAGATATGTTTCAGGAATGAATTCTCATAAATACACAACTATTTCCTATCATGTGCATTTGGGTCTTATATGTGAGGAATACGTTTGCATCTTGCATTCAAAAACAGGCAGTAAGAGCAAACATCGTTTTTACAACAACAAAACATTTAAACTAATGTTAAGGATTAATAGAAGTTATTCTTATTAATGGATTGAATGGATGCAACGATAGAAAGGTGTAATAATGAGGAAGATTCTTCTGAATAAAGTTAAGGAAATATTACATTGATCTCAGGTGCAGTGAACAGCATTTGCTTGGCATTACAATAATAAGCCTATGTACCTCATCATGGAGTACTCCTAAAGCCTCACCTTTATAAAATGCATGTTGTACTGTGTACAGCTTTACAGATTTCCACAGTCTTTGTCAGGCAGTCTCTTTATTAAGTTCAGTTTCTCTGAATCCCCAAAGCACTCTGTTACCTCCTTCAGGCTTCATTATTTAGCTAGTCCCTGGGAGGAAATAACTGGAGGTCAAGTCAACCATTGAAAAATGAACACATATGAAAGGCATAATGGTCCAGAATGCAGCAGAGTGTACAGTATTATGTTCCCATAGGTTTGCTCTGTTACATCTTTATTGTGCAAGCTATACTGGCTCCCAATTTTCTTCTAGTTGCAATTCAAGGTGCTGGTTATCACCTTGAAAACCCTACATGGCATATGACTTGGTTATGTCCAGGACCACCTCTTCTTAACAATATCTGCCTGTCCTACTTGATTAGTCCAGATGAGCTCACTCCAGATCCTCTCCCTCAAATCTTGCCATGTAGTGAGCTCAAAAGTATGCCCTTCCAATGGCTGCCCCACTGGTGATTTGACAGGCCCCACCCTTCTAGCCTTTTAGAAGGTCATTGAGACCTGGTTCTTTACTTAGGCACTGGGTCAGTATAGATACCGGTAGTAAGTACTGTATGGAAAGTGAGCGTTGTGGGGCATCCCAGGAGGGTAATTATGGTACAAGCTTTTTGTTTTAATGTTTCAGTGTTTTTAATTGTTTTATGATTATTGTATTTATTGGTTTTATTATTATTGTGAGCTGCTCAGAATTATTTAAGATGAGCAAACAAACAAACAAACAAACAAACACACACACACACACACTACATATGTAGCCTGATATTTAATTCTGATCTAGAGCAGGCATTTATATAGGAGCCTTTGCAGATGTATATTGCATAAGTGCATGATATTCAGTTTAGATATCTAGCATGGCAGTGTATAGGAATCAGTTCCAATGTCTATCAGATAATAAACCCTATGTGGATGGGTTATTTTAATAGTTTTACTGGGATTATGTATTTGGAGTATATAAATGAATGAATGAATGAATGCAGGAATGAATGCATCAATGAAATACTCAAGGATTGTATAAAAGCCAATCTACATATCTATTGCATGTCTGCCCAGAATACATTCCTGTTAGACTTTGCATGATTATATAGGGTCAGATATGTATTGCATCACTATAAAAGAACTCTTGCTAGATATGATATGTGCATACTGATTTCTGTAAAGCCATGCATATATCATATTTGTTCTCTTTCTAAATGTTTCAGCTAGCAACCCTCATATATGCAGGGGCTGATAAATCTCCATCTCATGCTAGTCTAATTATTATTACTCTCAGATCATGCATTATATACTGAGGGAACCAACTTCATGGTTAATATGTGGGGCATATAATTAAGAATATGATGTCCCAAACAATGCCAGGATCTTGACTTCCAGGTCCAGGAGGGATTAAAAAGCAGGGGAATCCACCAATAAAGGGTTGTGGTAAACAAATTGCTGTACAGAAACCTAGGCCAATTCTGTGTCAAAATAGAGGTACAGGATGAAAATCGGAGAGGGACTCCTTTAAGTGTCTGGCAGCTCAAGGCTGCAGAGAAGATAAGCTCTGAGAATGCCTTATGGAACCCCTACTTCTCTGCTTAGATGAACAGCTTAAAAAAAGCTTCAAGTGCATACTAGAATAATATTTTGATCCCTGGAAGTAGCCATCACAATGTACTGGTTAAAAATTGGAGCGGCGGGGGGACGGACGGACGGACCAAGGGACTTCTGAAAAGCAGAGGGAATCTGTCCCAGATGTTCCCCCACCAATTGCTCCTACGTTGCATGTTAACTATTGTGTATTATCTATAATTCATTATAAGATTAAATGTGAATTACCAAGTCTTGACAGATATGGATATCAGTAACTCGCAAATTGTTCTCCAGGTAGAAAAAATAGCTGAAAGACATTTGGCGACAACAATAATTTTCCTAGTGAAATGTTCAGTATTTCTATTGGCATGGATTATGGTTATGCCCAAAAGCTGGAACAGGATATCCCTTCTGACATATTGCTGCATGTTAACTATTAATACTGAAAAACACCAAACATAACCTTTATGTGCAGAGTATGGTAAAGTGCAAAATGTCAATTAGGAAATCAAGTGT
Organism: Pseudoxenodon macrops; assembly: GCA_032467955.1. Lineage (NCBI taxonomy): Eukaryota > Metazoa > Chordata > Lepidosauria > Squamata > Pseudoxenodontidae > Pseudoxenodon > Pseudoxenodon macrops. The sequence goes on from JANHFT010005428.1 coordinate 162,785, forward strand.
TAAAAATCAAACATAATCGGTTGTCTGTCATATATCATATGTATATATCCTATAACTAGACATATATCCTCATAAGTAGAAAATATCTGACCCCACAGGATATCTGCTGGACAACAAAACATGAAAGAAGGATATTTGGAAGCAATTAATTTAAGATTGATCTCAGGGCTAAAGAAGGATTTCAAGAGCCGCTGTGGTGCAGTGGTTAGAAGGCAGTACTGCAGGCTACTTCTGCTGATGATTGGCTGCCAGCAGTTTGGCAGATCGAATCTCACCAGGCTCAAGGTTGACTCAGCCTTCCATCCTTCTGAGGTTGGTAAAACGAGGACCCATCTTCTTGGGGGCAATATGCTGACTCTGTAAAACCGTTTAGAGAGGGCTGTAAAGTACTGTGACTAAGTACCGGTATATAAGGTATATAAGTCTAAGTGCTATTGCTATTTTAGCTTGTGGGTTTTCTCATGCTGGCCCAATACAGGCAGGAGTCATGCAATTAAATCAGGAATGCCTAAGCCAGAGAAGATAGGCCTACCTCTGTGAAAATTATATTGTTCTGACCGAATGGTGGAGGATGGAAAGATTTATGTTTTGCAGTCATTAGCACTCTTTCTGAGAATCGTTGAGGCTACTTGAAGGTTTACCTGTGCCCTCAAGTCACCTGAATAATGCAAATGGGTGTGGAACCTTCTTGGAACTGCTGAAAGGACTGTATTGTAAACAGAAGATAGGTAGTGTCGTATCTCTTCTCCTCTGTTGAGAGAGGGCTGTTAATGTAGATGGCCTCTTTGACCCCTCTTTCAAACCAGTGGTCCTCTCTGTCCAGCATGTGGACAATATTGTGGACAAAATGCTGGAAGTTTTCCCCAAATGTAGCACCATCATTTTACTAATTTTAGCTGGTCTTTTTAAAAAAATGCTGCGATTTTTACTTTAATGGGAGAACACTGGCAAATCTGAAGACTGTAGGCTAGATTGGGAAATAATGAAATCAACAATATCTTGGAAGAAGCTGGTGTCAAACCAGAGGTGGGTTTCTACTGGTTCTAACTGGTTCTTTAGAACCGTTAGAATGATGATGTCATGGAGCCGGTTCCATCGGTATCTCTGTGGGCACTGCCATCTTGGATTTTGCTTCTGCGCATAAGTAGAAGCTAATTTTTGCTCCTGCGCATGTGCAGAAGCTATTTTTTTATTGCTGCGCACATGTGTGCAAGGCACAATCCTGAGCAAACCAGCAGCAAAAAGATCCACAACCCACCCCTGTGTCAAACCACCTATAATGTTGCCAACAAAAAGTAAAAACATCCCCATTTTGTCACTGGGAGTTAAGCTTGACTAAAGGAGGCTATCTTTTTTTTAAGATTGTTTAGTTATATGTTTTGTTGAATTCATTTCACTATGCGAATTGATCCTAAGCCTGTTCCCAATCTCTTTTTGTTTGAAATACCACCTTGCTTTTAAACTCGAGCTTTGATGATTGCTTAGATGAATCTTTCCATTGCTCTCCATATTTGTTGGAATATATTAATCATATTTTTAATTCTGTGTTACCCCAATCTGGACAACTCCTTTCCTTGCACTAGTCCTTGTATTGGAAGAGAAATGTTGTGCTATTTGAGACATTCCTTCCTGCACAAATGGCAAAAATGTTAGGGAAAGGGGGAGTGACCATAATGGAGAAATTAATAATATCTGGACTGAGCATTTGCTATTTATTTTGAGAGGAGTCCTTCAGATGCAAGTGCTAATTGAATTAAAGATAGACCATCTAATCATCTAAGGTGAGGAGGGGCTGGGTGGTCTATCAAATCAACATACGTCTTCCTGATATTAAATCACAACATTAGGCACTGTTAAATATATGCATCCTAGTAATCAATAACGATTGTGAATTAGTATTGTCCTCCCACTAGCCTTCTCTCTCGCCAGCTGTAAATACAGCAACAGCCTTATCAAATCTTGCTAGTGTTTCTCCATAGCTGATCTCAATGGAGCTTTATACGGGCTGTATATGCCATTTTCTTTTTCTCTTGCTACTTTCATGAGTATTACTTCCGGGATTTTCTTAAATGTCAAGATTAGGTTTCTGGTGCTGGGCTATAAAATGGATTCACATTCTCTGTTCCTGTCTACCAAGTATGCCATTTTCCAAAATCTGATATTTCCCTTGAGAGTCGACAACAGTAAGATTTTTCCTGTATAGACATCTCTCCTTTCAAATGGAACCAAGCTCTCCTTTATTGAAAGATCATTCCTCAAAATGAAGAGAAGAAAAAGTCATCTAACCCAGCAAGCATCTTGGCATCTGTCCGTCTAATGTTACTTTGAATTTCTGCCTCTCTTGTGCAGTTTCAGAATGCTAAAAAACTGCAAGTTAAAATAAGTTAAATATGTGTACCCTGACCTATGGTTCACTGTTACTTTGGGTTACTTCTTGTTGTATTATAAGCTGTGTCTTGTGGCAGCTTTGTCCCTTCTTCTCTTCTGTGTGCCTCTGTAAAGTTTCTTAAGGGAAAAATATGCCATGATGTCCCTGCATTTTGATTCCCGCACCCCCCCTCAGTAACCCAATGATTAAGTGGTTCAGAGTCAGGAAAGCTCATCATCACACAATGGTATATCATGCAACCTTTTCTTGCTAGACATAATGAGAGAAAGAGAGAGCAAGCAAGCAGTGCTGCTATTTTCAGCACTGATTGTAGCAGCCAAAATATAAATCATCCTTTGGTACAACATCCTATAAAATGCCGGAAAGCCACAAAATCAGGGTAGTCATGTTCAATCCAGGGGTGGGTTCTAACTTACCTTACCACTGGTTCACTTCCTCCCATGCCGCATGGCTGTGCCTCGTGGGCGTGCGCATGCACAATACAAAAAATTCCCCCAAAAAATTTCCCCTAAATAAATTCCAAAAAACAGATGGCGGCATCCACGGACCAGAACCGGTTCCATGACATCACCAGCGGGTTACTACCTACTCTGTAGAACCGGTCCGAACTTGAACCTCTGGTTCAAGCAGAAGGGAAGTGGGATCCCTCTTCCCATTTGGACAGACTGTGAGACTGTGGGGAGATTGGCTTTCTTATGATCTGTATCTCACTTTCCTTTTTTTTTTGAA
>JANHFT010005428.1:180830-191733 GCA_032467955.1 Pseudoxenodon macrops
AGGAATTTGTCTTTGGTGCATGTGCTCTCAGTGTACATAAAAATACAAGATAAATTTGTCAAGAATGATAAGGTGCATCACGTAATGATACTCATAGGGTACAAATAAACTGTTTATCTAGCCCCATCCCTTACATTCCACCACAAGAAGGTACACTGAAAATGCCTCAGAATAATCTTGAACCTCACTTCTTTAGTAGGGGCAACAGTTGGATGTCATGACTGGGGCTCCTGGTCAGTTAGTCCCCTGCTGTGGCGGCCTTGTTCTCCCATGTAGTTGAAAAGACAGCCCAGAATGGCCTGTCGCATTCCACAAAAGACCCTTATCGATTGGGCTGTCAGAGTGTTTCCTGGGGTCCTTTATATCTCTTGCCTTGTCATGGCTAATGAAGAGGCAGAGTACAGGGAGAGTCGGCAGATGCCCGGCTGCTGAGATTTCTTCATCTTCTCATCAGGATTTTAATTAGACACGTCCGAGAGGGCACTCTATGTGAGGGCGGGCAGGAGTGTTATCAAACAGGCCACATCTTTAATTACTGTTTACTGACAGATAACAAGGAGTGGGGCTGGGGGTGGCAGAGGTTTCAGAGAAAGGGCAGCACACCCAGATTATCCTTGCACTGCAAAACCCATGACTTTTTCTTGGCACTTGAAAGGAAATTTCTGGTGCTTTGGGCTATGGCTCCAACCAGTTGCTTAGGATTGGATTTGTTTCAGGAAAGAAAATATGGCCACACATTAATTCCAGAAGTCTGGTGTATTGATTGTGTTATGCAGATTATCTTTTCTCCTTCCTACAAGAAGCATCTGCCCAATGCCACGGGGCATGGAATAGACACGACGACATGTACACATGTAATAGGACAAATAAATTGGGGCCATGTTTTATTACTTCCGTGCTTAACAGCTGCCAATTCATCCATTTCCACTGTATGTTTGTGAATTTATGAGCAACAACAACAATAAAGTTAAAGACGTCTGGACATTGTCCAGGAAAAAGGCAGGGGAACCCTGGTGGGAAGTGAAAAATATTAGGAAGTCTCTCCATCCCTCCATCTGCTCCACATGAAATATTTGGTCAAGGGGGCAGGAAATGAAACTGAATGTGATGACTACATATACAATACCAACCTCTCATTTTGTGAGGGACCTTCTTGAGGTTATTGAAGCCTGATCTGGAATAGTTTGTTTTGCTTCCATTTCCTGATTTCTCTGGTTGGTTTAAATGAGTTTATGAAATTTAACTCTTGCCCTATACTGGCTACCTTCAAACATAATAGCAAGCCAAGATTTTAAACTCCTGTTTGCTAAACAGGCCTTTGTAGTACATTTTGTATATAACACTAAGCAATAATTGCAGGAGCTCACATCATCCTAACAAAATAAGCAACCACATTATGGATAAAAAATATTTTTATCCCATCTTTATTATTTTTATAAACAATTATAAATAATAATTCAAGATGATGAACATACATAATACTCTTTCCACCTCCTTTTTTCCCTACGGCCCTGGAGGCGAGAGAATAACTGGCCCAAAGTCAGTCAGCCGGTTTTCATGCCTATGACAGGACTAGATTTCACGGTCTTCCAGTTTCTAATCTGGTGCCTTAATCACTGGATCAAACTGGGTCTCTTCTCTTATTTTCTTATAAAAATACCCTTGCAGAACAAAGAGGTGCTTCCTGAGAAGTTCAATCTATAGGCTATAAATAAAAGCTATGCTATAAATAAAATTGATACATCAGCTAGAAAACCAAGATAACTGCCAGGCATCCCCAAAATTGATTTGACAGTGGCTCAATAGATCTTGAAAACTAGTTGACTCTCTTTGAATTTCATTTACAAAGTAAATAGCCATGTATAAAGGCAGGGCATTGGCTAATCTACTTCAGTATTTTATATTCTACAAGTATTAAATCCCTTCAACCCATCCAGAAAGCACCAGGTTGGGGCAACTAAGTCCATGATTCTGAACAGTCTGAAAACTGATTTCAACAGACTTTTCCCATTGGTCCCCAGCAGCAGATGCTCCCTAAAGCAGAAAAGTCGTAGTAATTAGCTTGTTGTTCTTCCATTTTGCTACGCAAGGAACAAACAGATTATAGAGCCCACCTATTATAGATTTCCTGTCAGTCCTCATGAATCAAGCCCTGTTATCTTATTTATTGTTAGCTGTTGCCTGTGAATACTTTAATCTGGGGGTGCGCTTTATATACACTCACTCTTTTTCTCAGACACATACAGTATATAACAGGTATATGGTGTGAAGTACAGTCTATAGAATTCCTCTTTATCACCTTTCTAGAAAGATTTCCTGAAAACTGACACCTCCTTGCTAATCATCTGGACTCTCACTGGCAACTTGCAACTAGTGCCAGGATAACACAATTCATGTCCCCCACGATACATGTTGGATGCCATTGTTCTTTTTTTTCTTTTTTAGATGTTTATATCCAATCTTAATAGCATGAAAGAAGGCATCCCTATTTTGTTTTCTTGACACACACACACACCAGTAAAATTTGAATTAATTTAATATAAGGACAGTTATATGACTACTGGTTTTTATTTAATCAGACTACACGCACTTTAAATGCCACTATGCTACACCAGACTTTTGAGGGAGGTATCCTTCTGTAGTGAAGCAAAGCGCTCAATTTTTGTAGTTGTTGAAGCAGAATAATGACCCTGCTTTGCTTCAGCTGGCAACAGGTTCTTCTGTACATGCATGACATAGGCTCACCATGCCCTTTCTTGAAGTGAACAGATTGACTGAGGGTGATTGGCATGCTTCAATGCTTTCTTGAGCACCACCAGTGTAGCATGACTCTGTGAGGTATCTGTTAACTGAGGTAAGGAAACTTGTAACCACAATGCAAAATAACTCTGTGGTAGTCTGCCCTCAGAAGTCCAAACGTTACATAGCTGCTGTAAAATCTTTCTCCTTGTGGTAAGTGGCTCAGAGGTGGGTTCCTAACCGTTTGGTCTGGTTCTACAGAACCATTAGTAATTTACTGGCATGGTTCGTTAGAACCGTTAGCAACCTGGGCCTGTCATGCCCCCAAGCCGGTTCTTTCGGCAGCACCATAGGAGCCGCCATCTTGGATTTTGCTTTTTTAAAGCACTGCGCATGCAAAGAAGCATGCGCACCCCTGAGTGAATCAGCAGTAAGAAGATTTAGAACCCACCTCTGAAGTAGCTTACTGAAAAAATGGAGACCTTCCAAGGATGGTCTCCCTGTTACAGATTGCCCTGCCAAGAGAAGTTCTCAGTGCTTACTTTATTTATTTAAAAAGATAAAGATTTCATTATTTCTCCAGCTTCTACTCATTTGGCTCTTCTTGTGGGTTGAATGGTGGAGTACAACTTACATAAATCACCACCACCACCACCACCATCTTGAACTATTTTAATGAAGTTGAATTTAATGAAACTTACTTTACTGAGATCAGATAAAATTTACTTCTTGTCATTACAAATTTTCCTATGGTCATTGTTGGTTTGTAGCCTATATTTAGGTGTTATTGTTTTACTTTTCATGTATAAATTACCTTTATTATAAGCTTTATTCACTGTCCTGGGTATTGGATGGAATACAACAGTATAAAATAAAAATAATAAATATGTGAAAGTCTGATAACCACGATCCTATCCATTTAAAGGGGATCCCTTATACATCCTATTTGAAAGGGGCTTCAGCATTTCTGTCAAGTTAATCTTTGGGTTAAATTATATAGCCTTTATGAAAAGACTCATTTGGCTTTGTAGTGTTTCCCTTTTTATTTTAAAGTCTGTGTTGGGCTTTATGTTTTTCCCTCTCTGGATTAAGTCAATTTATTTCTCTCTTTTCATTCAAGATATAATTTGATTGCCTTTTTTATTTAGAAAATCGATACAAACACTACCAAAAATATTATCTAAACTACTACACATACAAATGCAGATATGATGCTATGGTTATTTGCAAGTGTTCCAACTGGTGTTTTTTTTTAAACAAAAAAAGTTTATATTTTTGGCAGTAATAAAAGTGTCTGAGGTAAAGCACATGCAAATAGTGTTAAGAATGAGTTCTGTCTCTACCAAGCTGGGCAGGACAAACTCTAGCCTGAGATGTGGAAACTCATGTGTAAATAATTCCACATATAGGTGTAAACAATTCCATGTTAATTGAACTAACAGCTTGTTTCCATACAGAATGGCAGGTGTGTTGCTTTGGGCACAGAGATAACTAGTGAGATAAGGTTCACTAGTGAGTTATTCCATAGTTTAAAACTTAATTTACAGTTAAAATAAGAATGCCCTGAATCAAAAGATTGGTGTTAATCTCCACAGTTCAGTCCAAATCCTTTTTTAATTAATAAGTTGAAGACATTCCTTGCTAAAATGAAAATAATATTGATACAGTTTAGATTTTGTTTGTTGTCATATAACATCATGGCCCAAAATATATTTATGAATATGACTTCTATGAGAACCATTTCCTGAGCAGTAATTTGTGGTCTGCATGTAACCATTTAATATCTTTCTTTTGGGGAAGAGTTTTTTAATCCTAAACCAGGGTCTGATGCATAGACTTGTGCATCATCTGTCATGCCTAGGAGTCATGCCATCTGTCATGCGTAGGAGTCAATAAAAACAAGTGCCAGCTTTCAGTGATCTTACAGCCTATATCAATAATAACCACTCTGTTGCATGGTAGGGACAGGATAGAAACACCTGGCCATAAACATTGCCTTTTTAAAAAGTTATGATATGATGCTGTGTTATATCCTAGATCATGGCTGTGAAACTCTGGGGGGAAAGTCACGATTCGTCACGTGACACTACCGTGATGACATGAGTTTGACACCCCTGTCCTAGATCCTTCTCACAGTTACTGCTATTGTGCCACCTATTCTATACCTGTGAATTTGGTTTTTCTTGCCTAAGTGTAAAAGCTTACTTTTCTCACCACTAAGTTTCATTTTGTTGGATAGGGCCCAGTGTTTGAGTCTGTCAAGATCCTTCTGGATCTTGAGCTTATCTTCTAAAGTATTTGCTATTCCCATCATCTTAGTGTCATCTGTAAATTTAATGAATTATCTTCTATTCCCTCATCTAAATCATTTATGAAGATGTTGAAGAGTACTAGCCTAAGACAGAATCTTAGGGTACCCTACTGCATACTTTCATCCATATAGATTTCCATTAAGGACTATGTGTTGAGTGTGATTTGTCAACCAATTATAAAACCCAAAAAGATGTTGAGACCCTAGAAAGAATGCAGATAAGAGCAACGATGATTAGGGGAGTGGAGGCTAAAACATATGAAGAATGATTTCAGGAGCTGCATGCTTAGTCTAATGAAGAGAAAGACTAGATCTTACGTGATAGCAAACTTCCAATATCTAAGAGGCTGCCACAAAGAGGATGGAGTCAACCTATTTCTCCGAAGCACCTGAAGGAAGAACAAGAAGCAATGAATGGAAACTCATCAAAGAGAGGTCCAACCAGGAACGAAGGAGAAATTTCCTAACATGAGCCCAATTAATCAGTGAAATGGCTTGCCTTCAGAACTTGTGGATGCTCCATCACTGGAAGTTTTTAAGAAGAAATTAGACAGCCATTTGTCTGACATGGTATAGGGTGCTTGAGCAAGGGGGTTGGACTAGAAGACCTCCAAGGTCCCTTCCAATTCTGTTATTCTGTTATTCTGGAATGTTTATTAATATTAGTTTGCTTCGGAGATGAGCCTTTCTCTAGCCTTGTTTAGTTAATGATGTTGGATATGAGTGCGGATGGTTAGAAAGTGTTTGCTGAAATGTGCCCAGAGGACTTGCAAGATCTGACGGCTTCACACGACGTCAGCTTCCTGATTACACAGAGGTTAAAAAGAGAAAAATGCTTGGCAGTCACCTGGCAAAAAAGTAGCATTGCTTTCACAGCTCCCCTCTTCTCTTACTAACTCATGTTGCTTCATGCTTGAGTGTACTCAGGGCAAGCCCAGTGTATGGATTTGTAAATAAACAGTACAGGAGTCACCATTAGCCTTTCATTTCAAAAGGGGTAAAAATAAACGGGGTTTGTCTGGCAGAACTTGTGTAGGATTATTCTTTTTTCTTTTTAAAAGGCCCTTCTGAAATGACTTACTATGGTGCAGAAACATCCTCCTTGTTTTTAGGGTAGGGATTCTACACAAGATCTGTCTCGTTCATGCAGATCAAGTGCTCATTTCTGGCTGTGGATTCCAGATTTAGGAGGAAAGCATAAACCGGACTTGAGACTCATCTGAATGTGCAGGCAGGCAAAGCAGCAGAGGGCAAATGGGACAAAAAAAAATCACCAGCTTGCGTGGTGCGGCTGGATAAGGAGAGACATACATGGTTGGATTTATTTATTATTCATATTCTAATTTTTCTCTGCTCGTATTTCTCCAACTGCTGGAAATAAGGGTTTTCTTAACTGACTCCCATTATTTCCTGACTTGGGAGCTTGCTCTGTGACATTGACTCTGTCTTTGAGATGGTTAGCACCCTCTAGTGGCTAATGACATCCCCACAACTTTCCTAGGACTAGGAAGCTAGGAGAGTGGGGAACGAGTCAATTTCTAGCTTTTACTGTAAAAGAGTCAAGGTACATTTTGGACTTCTCTGGATGGAGAAGATGACATGGAATCTAGAAAACATGAAGCTCCAAAGGAAACTTGTAAGAAAACACTTCCCATTTCCCCCCAGATTCATTGGATCTTGCTTTAAAAACACTTTCGACCAAACTTCCTATTTTCTTCAGTGAATCCCATCTCTGTGTTACTCAGGCAGTCTTCCAAAATACTCCAGAAAGCATATATAAGATCTTTTATCTGAAGACCCTTTTTTTTTCACAAGTGAAAAAAAACCTGCCTTATAAGATCCTTGCTATTTTTATCTATTCTGCACATGCGTAACTTTTACATGAAGAGCAAGCCTCCTAAGAGACCTAAATATGGAATTGAAATTACATATGTACTTACAGGAGAAGAGGCATAAAGACCCAACATTATTTTGTCAAGGGAATCTATCCCCCCATAGCGTTCCTAGTCCTCTCCAGTCTGACATTCCCAAGTGCTTCCCGGAACCTAGTTCTTTTCACCTTCCCTAAAAATAGTACATTCCAGTTGTGTGTGTGTGTGTGTGTGTGTGTGTGAGAGAGAGAGAGAGAGAGAGAATATAAAATATAGGAATTTAAGTCCTTGGATTAAATAAATTTAGCAAGCAAAGAATATGGATAGCTTCCTAATTCCATTTATACTGTTTTGGGTTGTGATGCAACCCAATGGCTGATGCTGGTGGGCAGCTCTGAAAACATTTGGAGTGTAAATAAGGATAACTAATCTAGTGTGTAATCTAATTAATGAATTAATCAATTAATTAATTGCATGTTTGCTATATACATAGAATCTTGTCAGTATCAAATGCTCTCTCGACCAATTGCAAAGCTTTTAAGAATTTCGGACAACATTGTTCAAAAGCCAATGTGCCTGTGAGAAGAAAACATTTTCTTCTTCTTCTTCTAAAAAGCTGTACTGGGTTTCAAGCCTTTAAGAATCTGAAGGCACCATTTCAGTTCTGAAGAACTCAACAGTTGGGATCCTGGTTTGAGTCATTTTTGGCATTCTGTGCAAAGCCTAATGTGATATGCACTCATGTCTACAATATGACAAGATACAGTGAAGCAAGACTTACCGGTAGTTCATAGGTGGCTGTATATGGCAGAAGAAATGGTTCCTTTGCCATGCTGTGGAAATCTTATAATGCAGTACTGAAATGCACCCACTCATGATTTAATGATTACCTTAGTTAGTGACCACTGGCAAATACATTGGTAATTATCCCAAAGGTACTTTTTCAGGAGGCAACTGGACTTTGTTGTTTTTTCTTTTGAAGACATTTCACTTCTCATCCAAGAAGCTTCTTCAGCTCTCACTGGATGGTGGGGAATGGAAGCATTTATACTCCTTGCAGACAGCTCACTATCCTGTCAGAGCTGAAGAAGCTTCTTGGATATGAGAAACTAAATGCCTTCAAAAGAAAAAACAACAAAGTCCAGTTGCCTCCTGAAAAAGCACCTTTGGGACAACCATGACCTGGATGACTGAGAATCTTTACAGACATTGCATTTATGACATTTTTCGTGACTGCCATCAAACGCATGTTGGGGTGAAAGTAACACTGGTATACTGCAGCTGTATGGAGAACTTTATCTGAATGAGATGGCAGCAACCAATAATTTTTTCAGTGTAAAGTCATTAGATGGGGTTATCTGGTCTAGACCTGCTCTTGAGAGTTAATCCAAACACCTTGTTTTACTTTGGGGTACTGTAAACTCTGAGCTTGTCAATCAGAAAGGTTGGCAGCTCGGCAGTTTGAGTCCCTAGTGCTGCGTAACGGAGTGAGCTCCCGTTACTTATCCCAGCTTCTGCCAACCTAGCAGTCCGAAAGCACGTAAAAAATGCAAGTACAAAAATAGGGACCACCTTTGGTGGGAAGGTAACAGCGTTCCATATACCTTTGGCATTTAGTCATGCCGATCACATGACCACGGAGATGTCTTTGGACAGCGCTGGCTCTTCGGCTTTGTAACGGAGATGAGCACTGCCCCCTAGAGTTGGGAATGACTAGCACATATGTGTGAGGAGAACCTTTATATTTACCTTTTAAACTTTGATAGCTGTATCTAAATTTCGTTCATGATTCAGATGCTATGTTTTCCATGGAATTGGAGTGTTTTTTGTTTTTTTTGTGGCATTTATCTTGCTCCTTTAGTACCTGCCAATTAATTAGATCACAGCATTTGCGAGTCTTTGTTCTTCCCCTCCCTATTCCTCTCTTTGTGGTCTTGTCCTCTTGGTGATTCTTCTTGAGGCTGGAATTGTTGCTGGGTTGAAGCTCTTTCTACCCAGTCCTCTGACGGTGGCCTGGCCGAATGACATTCAGCAAGGCCTTTACTTTTTACAGTGTGCCGTTTCTTCCCATGGGTATTTCAGCATGTAACATATATCATCACCCATCATTCAAAGACAGTTTTATTCCATGTATAAGTATTAATTAATTAACCCTCACCATGTGCTGCAAGGGCAGCTTTAAGATGCCTATTTCCCCACAAAGGCAGAGAAAGATTAACTGCTTTCCTAAACTGGTCAGTCTATAAAATAATGGACCAGGAAATGGGATGATAGGTTATGAGCCTGCTTACTCGCCTTTTAGTGTTATTTATTCATAAATGTTGCCTATTGCATCGGTTAGGCAAATAAGGTTTTTATTCTCTGGACTGCTTGAGGTGATTGTTCTTTCAGAGATGTAAAACTGTCCACACAGACAATCGAGGGAATTCATCCATCCATGAATTAAGATTAAAATCACCCTTTATTTATACTCATCAATTACAACTTCCGCTATCTTTCAACTAAGGATCTTTAGAAAGAGGTCATTCTTGTTAATCTGAGCACAAGGAGGAGCTTCTGAAAATTTCAGAAAGGATGTGACTAACATCTACTTGATCTACTAAGAGCCTTTGAAATTATTACTTATCCTATTGCGGGATCATTTCAGTGCTCATTTTTGTCTATGTGTTGCCTTTGAGTTATTGTTGACTGCCTTGAAGAATCCATGTAATATTCTTGGCAAGATTTCATAAGCCATTGTTTGCTTCCTAGGATTGAGAGATAGGGATTTGTCCAAGGTCATCCAGCTGGCTTTGTACTGAAGATGGGACTAGAATCCATGTTTTTTTCTGCTTTTTAGCCCAATACCTTAACCACTACACCAAACTGGTTCTTCTCAGTACTCGGTTAAGAAATAGTTATGTTAAAAAAACACAACTACGGTATCTGGGAAATCCAAATTGAAACAAATAAATGTCATTTAATACTAGTCAGTGACTATAATAAATAGACTTAATATTTAACTGTTTGCCGTTTTAAAAAAAATAGCTTATCTTTTCTTGTAACTTGGTTCCTGTGTCCTTGAAATGATGAAATGCCAATGTGTGTTTATGTGCAGACTAAACCAAATTGCTGCACATCTCTGATTTAACTGCATGAACTGCTATAGTTCATGCAGTTTTCTGCCATAAAGCATTCTACACCTGGAGGGGAAATTTAAAAAGCTTTCTTTCTCAGAGATATCTTTTGGGATTTCTGACTGAAAGGGGCACCTGAAAAAAAGATTTCAACATCATCTTAGGGCATGGTTAAGTTGACAAGAGTTGAGACATATTTTGAGATACCAAGCAAACTTGGTCCGGCTGTTAGGCAGAATGAAATCTACTGTGTATCACGGGAAACCAGCAAAATCTAAGATATATGCTTGCTGCTACTAAGAGGGGGAAAATGTTTCTGAATTGTTTGCTTAAAATATACAAATAATTTGACTGATTTTAGGAATTAGGCATCTGGATCAGGATGTTTGTGGTGAAATGTGGGATCCATTTGCTGCTCTGATTCAAATAGCAAAATGTCTTGTGCTGACCTAGGACCACAGCTCAGAAGCTAGGACAGCAAAGTAACACAATCTGTTGTCCTGGATGCTTGCAGCAAGAGATAAAATCAGGAATGCTAATCTGAGAAGAGGTGTCCTTCCTCTTCTAGAACCCTATGCAAAATTGTGTTTTATCTCTTTTGCAGCAGAGTCCTGAAATGACATTTGTTAGATGATCAACTTCTGTGCAGGATTTAAAGAGATTATACCATTACATTGTAGACGACCCTCACTCTGTCAAGGACCTTGGAGTACTCATATCTAATGAGTGCCAAAGCCTACTGTAACAACATCGCCAAAAAGGCATTAAGAGTTATAAACCTAATCTTGTGTAGCTTCTTCTCTGGTAATATTACACTACTAACCAGAGCATACAAAACATTTGCTAGACCAATTCTTGAATACAGC
>JANHFT010005428.1:191833-202225 GCA_032467955.1 Pseudoxenodon macrops
ACACGAGCACACAATAGATACAAACTTAAAGTGAACTGCTCCAAACTCAATTGCAGAAAATACAACTTCAGCAACAGTGTGGTCAGTGCCTGGAATGCACTACCTGACTCTGTTGTTTCACCCCCAAATCCCCAAAATTTTAACCTTAGACTGTCTACTACGGACCTCACCCAATTCCTAAGAGTTCTTTAAGGGGCGTGCATAAGCGCACCAGCGTGCCTACCATCCCTGTCCTAATACTCCCTTTTATTTGTATTTATTTCATGTATTCAAATTATGTTTTACTTATATATATTATCTAATATGTGCTTGACCAAACAAACAAACAAACAAACAAACAAACAAACAAACAAACAAACAAATAAATAAATAAATAAAGTGTCTGTAAACATTGCCTGGTTTCCACAAATACAAAATATGTTCATGAGACAATGTCTTGATGTTCTGAAGATGATTACTTGTAAATGTGCTTTTGACCATACCTGAAAATGAATGCCTTTTTGTCACTCTTGTATTGTTGTGAACACACTTTTGGGGCTGACCAAAGTGTCCCTTGTTTATTTTTTTATTCGGTAAATAGCGATATATCTTCAAATATAAGCACATTTCAGAAAGCCTGTCCTCAGCTGGTGCCTTCAAGATGCAGTGAGGTTGCAACTGGACAAATCCTCAGCCAGCATTCTGGGAAGAGTGACTTCAATTGATTTGTAGAGTGCCAAATGCATGGGCATTGGCTCTGAACATTTCTTTGCATAGACATGAACACAAACAGGAATGGATATTACACAGGATCCAACTGGAACTGTGATATTAAATATTACACTAAATACAGTTATTCAATTTTAGGTGTTCTGGTTTGGTGAAATATTAGACTAAATGAACTATGAGGCATCACTAGCGCTATGATTCAAAATATGATGAAATTAATGGAGGAGCACAAAAAAAAAAGGCACCCAGTGACAGAAAACCAGTAGTGCCTGGCTAACAAGGAATAGTGATTAGCCAGATTTTTAATTAATTTGTATTAAATGAGATGTGTGGTAACATTTATCTTATCTTATGATGCCATACAAAAGGCTACAGTTCACTAAGAAGCTAGCTCCATAAAAACGAATGGAAATTGCTGCATTCTTGCACAGCACCCATTCATTTCAAAAAGATTGAACAAAAATTCCGAATAAATTGTTCCCAAGGTTGTCTAAGCACTGAAACAGCACAAAAACAAAAACATGTACTTGGAAAAAAGAGAATAGAGATGTTGTGACATGCACAATGGAATTCATTGGCGGCAAACAACAAAGTTATAATTTTGATAATACTGTTGGGTTGTACTGCTACCTCCTCCCCTTACTTAGCTAGCTGTGTAACTATATTATATATATAAACATATATTTTGTTGTGGTAATAAGGGTACTGTTGCTACAAAAACATAGATAAACACGAATAGCATAAGCTATCTGAGAATTTGGGAGGAGGGCATCTTGCCACATTCAATAAAAAAGAATTTTCATCAGCATTATGTTTTTTGTGTGAGTTGACCTTAGAGTATATGTTGCTGCGTCTACTTCACTTTAATATTAAATACTGTTTCTAGTTTGTTTAACAACTTTTTATAACAGTAGTATGCCGCTATTGTGGAAAACACTGGTAGCACAGTGTCCTGTCCACAATACCCTCTCAGAATCTGTAGCGAAGAGATCTTGGAAGGAAAGCATCAATTACTTTTGTGCAGTAAAAGTGATGGTGGATCTGCATGGTAGGTGAATAGGGATAATAGCAAATCAACAGTTGGAGAATACACAAATAAGTAATAACAGAATAGAGTCCTAGGTGTAGTTGGTTGTCTGTGGAACATGTCTAGCAGATCTGCAATGGCTCATTAAGGGTCAACTCTGTAAATGCTAAATTTCCAACTTTGGAAAACTAATGAAATTAATATAATTGTAAAAAATTACCTCTCTGTTCTGCAGTGGCTTAAAAAATGTTAGAAATCAACTAAGACAGGGACATAAATCTACCTATCCAGTAAAGAAACAAAATCCCAGAAGATCTGCGTCCAAATTCCAACTTTGTCAGATAAAGGCCTTAGGCAGATCTTGAATTCTGTGTAGTATCAGTTTGCTATTCATTAAACAGCAGTATCTGCCCCTTTTGAAAAAGTTATTCTAAAAACAAGATTATTAAGATGTAAAAAATGCCTCTGACTAGATCTTAACTCCTGTTGATCGTGGATTAATATGTTTTGAGAGGTTTTTGTTTCTTTTTGCCACAATTTGGAAATCTTTGCTATTACTTTCTTCTGCAATTTCTCTTTATTCTTCTCAGTCCAGCATACAACTCTGGAATTTTCTAGTGATCCCCATCAAACATACTAACCCAGTCTAACTCAGCCTTGCCTTTCTGAGATCAACTAAAGTTGGCTAGTGTCATTCAGAGATAATGAAGCATATATATCTGTACCAGAGGTGGTATTCAGTCAGTTCTGACAGGTTTAATGAAGCATATATATCTGTACCAGAGGTGGTATTCAGTCAGTTCTGACAGGTTCTGGACAGAGGTGGGTTCTGAATCTTCTTACTGCTGGTTTGCTCAGGGTTGCGCACAAGCGAGTGAGCACATGTGCAGCAGTCAAAAACTAGCTTCTGTGCATGTGCAGGAACAAAAATTAGCTTCTGCACATGCGCAGAAGCAAAATCCAAGATGGCAGCGCCCACAGAGCCACCGACAGAACCGGCTCTGTGACGTCACCGTGGAGTTACTATCTACTCTATAGAACCGGATAGAACCGGTAGGAACCCATCTCTGGTTCTGGAGAACTGGTAGCAGACATTTTGAGTAGTTCAGAGAACCGGCAAATAGCCACTCTGGCTGGCCCTGCCCCCAATCTATTCGCTGCCTCCCAAGTCCTGATCGGCTGGGTCTTCTTTTGTTGCCCTGCGCAGGAGAACGGAACTGGAAAGCAGGTTGGTGGGGTGGGGAGGGAATGGGGACTTTGCAGTATCCTTCCCCTGCCACACCCACCAAGGCACGCCCACCAAGCCACACCATATCCACCAAGTCACGTCCAGAGAACCGGTAGTAAAAAAAATTGAATCCCACCATTGATCTGTACAAGGAAAAACTGAAGGAATTGGGTTTGTTTAGCCTTGCGACAAGATGATTGAAGGGTGAGATGATAGCAGTTTTCAAGTAGCTGAAGTGGTCTTAGATAGAAGAGTATTGGGACTTGTTCTCAATTATCTTAGGTAGAATGGTGTTAAATCGTAGGAAGGCAGAATCCTCTAAAATATAATGAAAGACTTCCTAGTGTAGCAGCAGTTTAGCAGTAGAGCCAAATACCAAGCAACATGGTGAGTTCCCCTTCATTAATTGTGCATAAGTAGAGGCTCTTTAGTTTGGATTTTTGCTCTATATAACTGTATGTTTCTAATAATGTGATATATCTATTTATTTTATTTATTTAATAAAATATGAAATCTCTACCCCCGTTTGTGTTACATTTTGGTGATGCTTACATAGATCTTTGTTAAAGCCCGAAATTCTTCTACACTTTATAATATACACAGAATAGCTTTGAATTATTATGTATAAATGACATTATTTTTTCCTTGACTCTTCCCTTTTCAGTCCCATAATTGTTTGCCCATTTTATCTGATGGAAAATACGAACAATTATTTTTCATGTGACTTACACTGTGTTGATTTTTAACCCGTTCTGTAGGATTGTGCAATGTTTCCATGTTTCCAATGCCCCCTAAGAACTTTCAGTGGAACAAATTTCCCAACATGGTGTCCTCCAGATGTGTTAGGTCTGGGATTCTAGAATTCCCAACCAGCAAAGTTAACAGCCACTGTCGATAACTGACTAGCTGGGAAGTTTGAAAGTTGCAGACTCAACATGTCTAGAAAGAACCTTCTTAGGCCTGAGTGCCTTAAGCAGAAGGCCATTGAAAATGCAACCCTTTATAATCCTTTTTATTATTTTTGCTACATTTTGTTATTACGCAATAAAATCAGACTTACGTAGCATGGTTATCAGCTTCTCATGTGTATTATAACAAATGCAATTTCTGTCAGTCATCTTGTCACTCATTAGGAAGTTGGCCACTACTGCAACATAAAAATTAAAAAGTAAGAAATAAATCTAAAATTAAAAAGTAATTTTTAAAATTAAAAAGTAAGAAATAAATCTATCACACTGAGCAGGAGCAGTATATAAAACCAATTTCATGAACTGATATCTGAAAATAGCATGATGTGTGTGTGTGTGAGCGTGTGTGTCTTGTTGTCCTTATCCTTGTGATGCAACAATCTCACAACAAGGTAGATAAGAGTTCCTCCTATTCCGGAATCAAAGTTCGTTCATTTCCCTCCTTGTTGCTTAGATTCTCCTCTTCAGACAGTTGGCAATGTTTCTTCTGGCCATAGCACTGTAATCACAGGCCATGAACATCTCTCTCCTTCACCCACTTTTTACTGGTTTTATTGATGCCAAGGGATCTTCAACTGGAACATTCTGCATATAAAACATATTCCCTACGTTTTATGTGCAGAATTCTCTATGCTTCCTGTCCTCCCTCTGCCTTTTTTTGGCAAGGTCACAACCAGAAGTAGCTAAGGCTGCCCATTTATTATATTAAATGGTTATCTTACCTATGCATCAGCTGGAAATTGGAGCTTTGATGAAAGGTACTTCAGTCTGGTTGCATATCATGGCACAAGATCAGGGTTTTACATTTGGGGGAGGGGGGCTTGTGCCCATTTAGAGAAAGCCGAGAATTTGTTTGGGGTTTAGAGTTTCACTTTATTTCTCTAGTGAGGGGTGGTTTGTTTTTTTTTTACTTCAGCTTGGCAAATTTTCTACTATAGGCTGTTGCCTTTTAGGTCCTGTTCAAGTGGCAGAAACACCTGGCTGACCCTGACAGATCTTGGGGTGGAAAAGCTAAGCAGAGATGGACTTGGTTAGTTGTTGAATGGGAAAACCACCAGGATAGCATAGGTTAAATTGGGATGTTGGAGAAGACATTGGCCGATCCCGTTCGTATTGGCCAAAAAACTAAATAAAAAATAAGTAAAAATCACCCACCCACCTACACACTTATTTATTTAGTCATCAGGAATAAAATTCAGATTAAAGAGTTTTTTTATCTTTTTACTGAGTTTCTAATAGTTTACCAAGATCAGATTCAGGTACTTATCTTTAGAATTGAAAACAAAATTCTTTTCTCTGAATTCTTTCTAGGGTCTCAACCATCTTTTTGTATTGATCAAAAGTCTCAACCATCTTTTTGTATTGATCAAAAGTGAACAAGTGTGGCCTCACTAATGCAGTATAAAACGGCACTATCACTTCTCATGATCTTGATACTATCCCTCTGTTGATGCAATGTAGGAATGCATTAGCTTTTTTAGCAGCTGCAGCACACTGCTGGATCATACTTAAGTGGTGATCTATTAGGACACTTAGATCCCTCTCCCTCTTGCCACTGATGAGCCAGGCACCAGCTATTCTAATTCTGTGCATTTGGTTTTTATTGTCTAAGTGTAATTTTTTTTCTTACCACTGAATTGCATTTTGTGGATAGGGCCCAGTATTCAAGCCTGTTAAGGTCTTTCTGAATCTTGAGTCTCTCATCTAGTGTTAGCTGCCCCCTCAAGCTTGGTGTCATCTGCAAATTTGATGAGTTTTCCTTCTATACCCTCATCTAGATCATTTTATGGAAATGTTGAAGAGTACCAGACCTAAGACAATGAGATTATTGAGACAAATCTCACCCCATTGTTAGCATGCTTTAGAAACTTAAGGTTGCCCAGTCTCCAGAAACAGCAGAATTTGGTGACAAACCAGAAAATACTGGGGGAGGATATTTCCGAGTATTTAATGGCAATGAGGAGAAGCACAAGAACTATGCATATCTGAAAGCTGTAGCAGATCTTCAGAGCAATCCTATAAAAAAAATAGTTGTGGAATGTTCTGACCTAGGCCTCTTGATTAAACTAAACCAAACAAACGGTGTGTAACAAACCTCTGTTTATTTCCAACGGCCGTAAATTAAGTCCATTCAGAGCCATACTAAGTCCCCAACAAGGTTATTAACCAACCTTTATCTTTCTTGGCACACTGCCAAAGTCCTAATTGGCAAGGAGCTGCTCAAGGTCAAACAAAACACGGAGGCCGAACAGAGCTGCTGAGATACACCAACTGACGTTGAACGAAGTTGCTTCCTGCAACAAGCACCTCCATGTTACTTTTTTATGTCCTATGGGAGGGGCCAATCATCTTCAAGCCTTACTCCTGAGTATCGCTTTTTTCCCTCCGCTGTTCCTGCCTTCTGCCAGCTCTATGCATGTGTACATTGGGAACAGTCTCCCCCTGTTCTTCTGTCTCACTCCCATCAGACCCCAAAGGCTCTGGCACACCAGTCACCGATGGCCCTGGCCCCATCTCTGCCTCCGATGCAGAGACCGTCCGAGTCCTCCCCAGACTCCAGAACTGAGCCATATTCCTCTCTGCTGTCCGACTCATCTGCCAGCTCCACAGGCTGCCAGTGAACCACAATAGTGGAATATAGCATTATACTCATCAACAACAAGATCCTGACAGCATCCAGTATTTGCCAGAAACAGAGATGAAACTATTTTATTGTTGATACAATTTTTCTCACCAATTAAGTTAGAAGTGCTGTAGTTCAGAAATGAAAGTATACCTTTGATCAAAATGTACTGCTGGATTCTTTTCTGACAATGCAAACTACTTCCCAACATCATTCACCTTTCAAACTGAGTTTGACTCTTGGTGACATCATGGACATATATCCATGTAATTTTCTTGACAACAAGTGATTTTCCCTTGCTTTTTAGGTTTTGATATCCCAACCACCCTACAGCTGCAGGATTTCCTGGTGGCCTCTCATCCATGTTTGAGCCTCTAGCTTTTCAAGATCATCCAAGGTCAAAGTTAAGGAGACAACTAGAGAAAAGCATGTAATATTGGTTCAAAACTGATTTCCCCCCCTTCCATTTTGCACATTTAAGATATTGTTACCTGTTGTGGTCATGTTTTAATCTTAACCTCGCTGCCACTCAGTCCTGGGCCAGCTAAATGTTCTTTTTTCCTGCATGGTGTTTAATTTGCATTCCACAATTAACATGTATGAAGATGCTAAAGTTGCATCTGAATTAAGGCAATAAACCATTCCACCTTGTACTTACGTCTCTCTTAAAATTTGTAGCTCCTTTATTCATATTTATGTGGATAGACCTGGGGAACTGTAACACCTCTTTCTTTACAGTCTTAAACAGTGACTCACTGCCTGTTGTAAATTGCCAACAATAATGTCTACTTTTGGTGATTATTCTTATATCAAAACCATTCCTGTTTATTTTTATTCAAAACCTAACTGGATTGTCTTAATTTATGTTATGGTTTGATGGGAAGGAGATCTAAAACAAATTCTGAGGAGAGTTAGGATTTGACCTAGCCTTCATTTGCTCCCGACTTCCTTCTATCCCCATAATAATCACTTATTGTACTTTGATCTGCATACATTGGATGAAGCAGGAATTCCTACTAAGAGAAAACCACTGGCCCTCAAATTCCAGTGTTCAATCATCAAAATCAGTTGGTGGGCAGCCCAATTTGGAGAACAATTTGAACATGCAGATTGGATTGGCCTAAATGCCATGTGTGAATGAGCCCAGTCTGAGGAAGACTTTTCTAGCTTTCCTTTGGCATAGAGTGAACTTCTGAAATGCATTAGACACCATGAATATACCTGTATAAATTATATTTTCTAATGTTCCATCAAACTACACATTTATTTCTAGACTAGGATGGGGAACTGGTGGCCTTCCAGTTCTTGTTAAACCAGAGTGCTGGCATTCCGTTCTGATAAGTCAGTTTGGTTCAGGTTGCTTGGAATTGTAATTCTAAATGGCCACTTTCCCCATCTCCATGGGGAAATGTCCTCAGGCAACAAAAAATATAAATCAAAAGCTGAACAAACTAAACTATGAGTTTGGTGTTACTGAATTGATCTTTATATAAGTTACCTTGCAATAAGAAGACTGAACTGTTGCAATGGTACCATAGCTCTGGGCATTGTAAGGTGGAAGCACTTTCTAGAAATGGGGCAATGAATAACATAAATATCAACAAACTAGATTGGTTGGAGAAAGACTGGGAAATAAAAACAGAAGGGTATTGGGATGTGCATTAATAGGAATTGGGAACTGCATTTAGGAGAAAATTCCCTTGAGAACCAGAACAATAGTTGTATGCTTTAAGGAAGTGCTTCTCAACCTTGACAACTTAAAAGATGTCTGAACTTCAGTTCATGTTGGCTGAGGAATTCTGGGAGTTGAAGCATGCACATCTTAAAGTTGCCAAGGATGAGAATTACTGCTTTAAAGTAAACTCATCAAGGCTAATCTGATATTCCATTCTGCCTTTGGTCTCAAGAAACATCTACACGGGATGTATTTCTGCGTGTCAAAAAGTCAAGATGGTAGCTGAAGTGTGTGAGCAAAGCTCAGCTATATTTTAAAGCCAGGGTAGAGAGTGCAGCGTTTCTCAGATATTTTGTGCAACGAATCTGATTGGGTTCAGTCATATTAACAAACTTGTACTTGGTCCAACTTTAGAAGGGCTACAGATTTTTCATTCCCAATCTTAAGAATTTAGTTAATTTAAATGATTTCCAACCTGTCTTTCAATATAAATGTAAACGGAATATAAATTTATAAATGTTCTAAAGTGGGGCCCACTTTGGAAGGAGCCCACCAAATTGGACCTTCAATAAAGATCGGTGAGGAATGATCAAATTGCAGACATAAGAAGCTTGTTGTGTGTCTTCGGTTTGAAGGCTTATGCATCTCACCAGGGGCAGAAGAGTGCAAGAACCACATGAACCCAGTAAGGCGCTGCATGCCTTCAGATTGCACACTTGACTGACAGAACGTCTTCATAAGGGTCCAAAGCTGCTTGGAAAATCTTCCTAAGAGAGGAGAGACAATTCTTGGGAGAATGGAAAGCTTTTAGTATTCCAATTAGGGAAGATTGGAAAAAGCCAGAAAGTATTGGGGATATCGTTTTTTTCCTTGTGTTGACAGTGCGCGAATAGAGCCAGTGGGACACCTTCCCTTTTTTGTGATCCGTTTCTTTAGGTTTATTCTGAGGGATCTTGTGCTCCTCTGTAGTCCTTTCTTCCTGATTACAAAGTTTGACAACAGATAAAAGGATGAGGAGCTATTAACCAAACTGCTCAAATTGCTGCGACTTTCAAACACACTAGAGTCTTTGACACATGCAGGGATGCGCTAGAATAAAGTCCAAAAATCTGGGCTTTTGGTTTTTGCATTTTGACAGTATGGCTGAAAACACTAATTGTTTAGTATGATCAATTAATTAAAAAAAGAGATAAAATCAACTTTCTTCAACATCTATATTAACACTTGACATTCTGTGCTTACTTTCTTTACCTGCAGTACTTCCCTTTTTTTCCTTTTTTTTAAAGCAGTTTGTCTTGGAGGCTTGAATTCACAAAAAAGAACAAGCCAGCAAGTATGGACCGAGATCTACAGGACGAAATGAAATTACTTTTGGTAATTTAATCTGCTAAACTGGATGAGGCAGGTGTTCCTACAAACAGGAAAGTTAGTTACTTTACACTTACATTTTTGCAGGGTAGTACAGAAATGTGGAAGTTATTGTTATGTTTTCAGAAGTCAAAGACAGGATGTATAAAAGTATTTATTTAAGAAGTAGAGATGCAGAATCAGCAGTCTTCGAGATGTCATTGGACTTCATTTTCTATAATCAGTTCAGCAGTTCAGAATCTCACCAGGCTCAAGATTGACTCAGCCTTCCATCCTTCCAGGGTCAATAAAATGAGGACCCAGCTTGTTGGGGTCAATATGCTGACTCTGTAAACTTAGAGAGGGCTGTAAAGCACTGTGAAGCGGTATATAAATCTAAGTGTTATTGCTATCAGTCAGATTGCCAAAATCTTCCCCATCCCGATTTAGAATGTGGGAAATTATTGGTTGGATCAATTGTGCATCTTATATACTTTGGTATATAATCTAGAATGTTCAACCAAAGATGCTAACTGTGTCCATTTTGTTTTGGGGATGTGATATATACAGTATATATATCTCTGCCTCAACATTTTTGACTTGAAATACATATACATTTCACATATAAATTGTTTGATAACACAATAATTTGTATTACAGCCTGTAATAATCATGTTGCAAACTTCTAGGTATGAACTACAGTATATGTAGGTTACTATTTTGTGCCAACATATCCGAGAACTACCCTGTTTCCCTGAAAATAAGACCTCCCCGGATAATAAGCCCAATCAGGCTTTTGAGCGCATGCGCTAAAAT
>JANHFT010005428.1:207591-229574 GCA_032467955.1 Pseudoxenodon macrops
GCACTTATCACAGTGCCCAGTAAAGTCACAGGCATAACGTGAGTGTTTAATCACTGTTCATCATGTTGGCTCATTTTCTCTAGGGCCCCACTTGGCAAGCCCTTCTTTCCCTTCTTTGAGTTAATTCACACCTTTCAAGCCTCAACCGCCCTTCCCTAACTAACCCCCACCCCCACCCCTCCCGCGCGCGGCCGCCGCTCTGTCACTTTTAAGTCCAACCCCCCGAGAGGGAGCCAATAGCGGCGGTGCCATATTCATCAATCTCCCCGTCTTAAAGCTACAGTAGGGGTTTAGTGGCGTCTAAATCTCTACAGCCGCTGGCTTTCCCGGCTGCCCGGCTCGCTTCAGTGTGATTGGAGGAAGAGCAGCGTGTGGATGAGCCTGAGTGCTTTTCTGTCTTTTCTCTCTCTCTCCTTCTTCTCCGTCTTTCCTGCGCTCTCCCGGCTTCTTCTGCTCCGTCTCCACCCCCCACCCCGACGCCTGCCCGGTCGCTCCCGTTTTTGTTTTTTGTGTTTTTTCGCCCCCGCTGTCCCGCTTCCAAGTCTTTATTTCAATTGCCTCCCCTGCCTTCCTTCCCCTTCGCTCTCTTCCTCTTCGGTGCGACCTACTCTTTTTTCCCCTTCCTTCCTCCTTCCTTCCTTCCTTCCTCTCTCTCTCTCTCTCTCTCTGCCAACTGGGAATGCTAAAACAGAACTGATGGACATTTCCGAACTTTGCATCTCAGATCCTCTCAGCTACCATAACCAGTAGGTGCCCCTCTTGCTTTGCTTCTTTTGTCGTAATGCCTTGCTTCTGTTTTTCTTTCTGTTTTTCTTTTCTTTTCTTTTTTTTGCTTCTGATGGAACTGGCAGGAAGGGGTTCAGAGGCGTCCTAGATGGAGTTGGAGTTGCAAAGGGGACGGCGGGGTTGGGTGGGTTACGTGTTGTGCGAGCGTGTGTGTATGTGCGCGAGTGTTTTATACGCGCGCCCAAACTTTTCCCTCTCTTCTGCAATGCGAAGGGGTGCCTGCCTCCCCGATCTCCTGAAAGTGCAGGCGATGCTGCCGCGTGTATTATTACTTTTGCTCCGTCCAGACATGCCAGAAGAATGTAGTTTCTCTGATATAGAATAGGATCTCCTATACTGTAAGGTATAGCGCTTATGGGGAGAAAAAAAGAAAAGAAAGAAAAAAAAGCGAGAGGGAAAAAAAAAAAAAGAAGACTTGCGAAGCAGTTTGCTCAGCGCGCGCCACTTTCTTTCTGTCATTCTGGAACGTGCAAATTGATGTAAAACGGCCACATCGCCTTCTCTGCTTTCAAAAAAAGAAAAGAAAAAAAGAGCTTTTTCTCTCCTTGTAAAAAACTTTGGCATACTTTTAAGTTGTTGTTTTCAAGTAAAGGTGGGTAGATGGTTTGAAGTTCTCCAGATCTTCTGTGCGTAGAGCAGCCTGGGCGGCGGCGGTGGTTAGAGTTAATCCAAGCTGGAACTGGTGTCAGTTTGACACTTGGCTGGTGGCTTCTCCCTTCGTGTGATGGGTTGAGGAGCGGCGGCGCGGCTCTGGCGTCAGATTGTTGACTAAAGTCTTGAGTCTTATGCTGAACTTTGGAAAGCGGATTGCGTTCGCTTTCCGTCCCGGTCTGCTCTTGTTGCTTTGATTCTTTCTCGCGTCTGCTTTCTTCTCTTTAAACAAATGAGTTCCTAAGCCATTCCCCCTTTGCGCCTTCATCTGAGAAAACCTGAACGGTAAACAATTTAGAAACACCAGAGGTATCAGCTGGGTGGGCATATATGGCATAAATTCAACAGCTACACCTTAGCAGTGGTTAAGGAAAACCACACTTTCACTAAAAAGTAATTAGCATTTTTCTCTTGTTTCCTTTTCATGCCTCTCTTTTCCTGGAAAATACTATGTTTTCTTTTTGTCTGTTCATTGTATTTTAGTGTTCATTCCATTTGTTTCCCAATAAAAAATGTTCAGGTTTGTGTTTTCATGAATGTTTTGGTAAGTGCCAACTACCTTCCTGAATAAAAGCATCATTAAATCTTTGCTTACATTTTATGAATGGTGGCTTAATGTAAGAATGCATTTGATACTTTTAGTATTTTGTCAGAAATATTAACTAGAATAGAAACTAGAAAAAAGTGAAACATGCGTGTCTTTAAAAAGATGCTTACTATTTACAGCCACTGACGTGTTTTTCCTTTAAACATTTTGTTTGTACTCACCTTGTTGAATGCAAGTAGATAACAGTTCAAGAAAATAAACAAAGCCCCTTACCTGATTCTTCTTAATGATTTTATACACTGAGAGGATTACAGTAATATAAAGTAGCCAACAGTATTGTGTTTTAGTTTGCAATTAAAAAGGAAAGGAAACAAAACTGGATCTGATCCAGAATGAGGAGTGTATTATTTCAGCTATGAAATAATGGACTTTGCAGTTTTTAAAGAGAAAGAAGTTCTATTAAATAAGACTCAGAGGTGTTAATCTTTAAGATGATTTTGAAATGCAAAATGGTAACAGACATTTCTAAAAATTCCCTTTCTGGATCTTATTTCAACTTACATTTGCATGCTTATACAGTATAGAAGACCATGACTATAACTATAGTTATGTGAATAATGATACATCTAATGTTGCAAATATATAATATTGATACAAAATCATTTTTTCTCTCTGCACATGTGTCAAGAGAAACCTCTATAATGAATGTGGGCCACTTAGTTCAGTTACCCAATGATTATGAAGTTGTTCCTTTAATAGTTCTTATTTTTATACATAAACATTGTATGTTTAATTATAATAGAAATTATATAGTCAAAAAGGACCTGTATTTTTTGTTTTGCATTATTAAAAATGGGCATGGCATAGCATAACTAAAAACTGTCTTTTTCGTTTACCGTATTTGGTTTTCCACTAGTGAGGTGTGTGTGTGTCTGTGTGTGTGTAAATAAATGTCAAGTCAATCCTCAGTCCATTAAGGTGCTGGAAATGAAAGGCAAAATTCTATATACTGCTGAATTCTGATTATGTTCTGCTCCTAATCAGGGGTTAGTTTAGTTCTAAAAATCAGCTTTTGTTTAGGCTTAGATTATTGATGCTTACATTTTACTCTTTTGGGTTAAGGAAGACCTTTCCCCACCTGTCCGGATGTATTATGATATATGGGATACATAGGAATGTTTTAAATAACTAAAGAACAATCACCTTTTCAGTATAAGTTCATAAAGTGCATGATCTTACCCTTAAGGAATGTAACATTAAGTATATCTATGTTCTTTTATTAATTTGATATTTATATATACATAGTGGATTATTTTCTGTAATTTTTAAGACATAGCATAGAAAACTTTTTTTTTAACTTTAATAAGGAGAATAAAGTAGAAACTAAAATCTTTGGCCAAAGTAGGATTAATAAGTAAGGATACAAAATAAATGACCCTCCAATTTGTCTTACAGGTCAAGAAAGATGTAGTGCGTGAAATTAGTTCAATTGCAATGATAGTGCTTCCCTGCAGTACAGTAATTATGTAATATATGAATTCTGCATAGGTGTGTGTGTCTGTGTATATGTCTGTTACCCAGATGCATGATGAATATATGATTGAATATTATGCTGTATATGGTCATGCATAGAATATTCCTTAAAGTGAAATTTCCCAGTTTTTATTTGCTTTGTCATTAAGTTCCAGTTCTAGCTAAGAAGGGGTTTCTGTAGTTCTAAGATAATGGCTACTGGCAAATAGATTAAATAAAGATGACTACTTTGGTATATACATGTATCACCAAATATGCATGTTAAAGATTCTGTTGGTAGTGTTAAAAGAAGCCACATTAATGTTAGTCTCATTGGTATGTCATCAGTATGAAAAATAAAACATGAAAAATAGCTGCAGCTGTGAAATTTAGAAATGTGATCAGATGGAACTATTTGATTCTGCTCAATAGAGAAAGGAGATTCATGATTAATGTTTGTTGCTTTTCGTTGATCATTGTGGTTCCTGAAGGATTATGGTAGGATCGTACTTTTGTGATAAGAAGAAATCCAAGTCAGAAAGGATGGATGAATCTATTGCTTGTGTTCTAGGCCTTTCTGGAAATCTATTTTTTTTCCAGTTCTGTGATTTGAAAACAAAATCTAAACAGAATCATTGAATAACGTTGCAAGTGGTCTGGATACTCTTGGACCACTATAGTAGGAAATAGCTGTCTGACATAATAGTTCAGGAAGAAATTCTAATGTAAAGAAGTGAGTTGGTTAATTTTCTGAAATGAATTCTTGTTGTGTATATAGCCCAGCACATTAAAAGAAAATTTGAACCTGGCATTTGGGTTCCATTTTTCCCCATATCAATTACTTAAAATAATAACAACATGCCTTATTATTAACATTTTAGGCAAAACAATGACCTGACGAGGATTTTTTCATTATATTGATTGAAAGGAATCACTGGTTATCGCATTTAGCCTGAGAGAAGAACATTTTACATCAAAGAAAACTGCTGGGACAGAAATTTTACAGCAGATTGGATTGTTTTTCCTAAGACAATATTTGTTACTTGAAATCATTTGCCTTGAATTTTCTGCTTCCTTTCCATTAGTTTCTATTCTGACTTACTTTTCTTTTTCTTTTCTTTTCAAGTTTTGATAATTTCCCCATTCTTAAATGCCAGGCTGAAGCTTTTCATTAACTGCTGAAATCGTGGCAACATCTTTGTTTTGGATAGAGTTAACTTTTAATAAATGCTGAAATATACATTTGTTTACTTTGTTATGTTTTGTTTTACATTGAAAGAAAAGTTCCATTGTTTTAAGGCATTTACACTCTGATAGAGTTTTTAGAACTGGAATCCAAATTCATGAATGCAGCAATAACTGATCTCTTCTAAAAATATCTCCACCTTGCAAAGTGTTTACACGGAGAAAGAAAGAAATGAAGCGGAATAAGCCAGATACACTTTTGATTCTGCCACTCTGTATTACAACTAATAATCTAGAGGGGGAAGAAGTGCTTAGGGCAAGAGAATTATAAGCACAGTATTAGGGTACTCTAGGGATACTTAGATGCTCCATCAGCTTACTGTAAAGAAGCTGCAGTCCTTTACTAAGGTGCAATCGCATAGATTTCATTAGATCATACTGCTGAGTAAACGGGTTTCAGGTGACACTGAGATTATTTTTCTATGTCAACTGCAAAACAAGTATTTTTTTTAAGTTTTAAAAATATTCCTATATTTTTATATCTTTAGGAAAATAGTGCAGCATTTATAAAGTAGCAGTTGTATAGTGCAGTCATTCCTAGTTCTTAGTGTATATAATATTCATGACTTTCCTGGATGCTGACTTAGGGTTATCTGAACAGCAGATGCTGGTGGTAATTAACTTTTGCAGGTCATCAGCAAAGAAATCCAGATGTATTTCTATTTCTTTGGGCAGGTGTGTTTGGAATTTGTAAGAGAGAAACACACCTCAGCTTTCAGAATGAAGTAGTAAGTAATCCAGGTGACTGATCTGGTATCTTATGAATAAAATTAATACAGTATTTGAGGAAAACCTGATTTTGGAATAATAATAATAATCATCATCATTATCATCATTATTATTGTGTTTGGCTACATAGTATGCCAAATGTTTATATTGGTTTTGCCATTTTTATCCACCTGTCAAGTCCTTCCCAAGGACCTGGGATGGGTAGATGTTTTTGTTCTAGTATATTAAAAGTGTCATAGTAGCTTGTCAACTAGTAGCTTGTCAACTAAAGCTGCCTTTTGCAACTGACTGGTGGTGATTTTGTCAACGCTGATGGCATTCAGATTATTATTAGTAGTATTAGTATTGTTTACAAGTGAATGTTGACTCCTGGTGACTGTCTGGACTTGTCTTGCCTTATCTGTCCTACTCTATCCTTTGATTGTTTGAGCACTTGGGTTGCCCATAAAGTGGCCCTTCTATGTTAGTGCCCATTACTTGTCAATCAGGAAGCACTTGAGAGCTTTGCTGCTTGAGACTACTTTCTATGACCGCTTGAAGTGGATCATATTGTAGAAATGGTATCCTTGCCCTGTTTGTAATTGCAAATGTAATTACAAACAAGCTCTTGCAGATTAAGGCAACTTGCACTGCACATGACTTAACCTTATGTTAGCCATAAAAAAGTAGGATGTGCCCTTTAATCCATGCCAGATATGCAATTTTTTTTCTTGGTTTGGGTGCTGCTTCTGGATGTAATTTGAATGGAACTGGTGGTGTTCTTTTTCTGAGCTTTGGGTACTGTTCGAAACAATACGAAGGAAGACTGCACTAATGTATATTGGCTTGCTGGTGCACATGAATAGTTCAGACAATCAACCTTGCCATTTATTATCTTTTGTTTCCCAGGGACAAGTTGCAAAACAGCAGTTTCTATTGTCACGTAACTTGTGTGTACTGTATTTTTCCTCTTGCATTCTTTGTGTCTACTGTGTTCGCCTTGGTGTTCTTTTCTCCTGCCCCCTAAAAAGGAAAAAAAATCTCTATGTTTAGATTTTGAAGTAATCTCCCCCAATATTTCAAGCTAGTCCTCATTTTATCAGAATATTCTTGAATATTTTGTTAACAGTAAACATGTAATCCATAAGTGACAAACTTTGACGGTATATTCAGAGGGTATTTGCCTTCTCATGCAAATTTTAGCATGCTAGAAATTCTGTTTTACCCCTTTTGTGTGCAGTAACATGCCATGACCAAGCTATTCTTGTTTTGTTTTTTAGTGTGGAAGGGAATGGATTGAGAATAGACAGAGGCGGCGTATCTTGTCCGATTCTGCACTGCTGGTGAGGTGCTGATTTTTAGGGTATTTCCATACCATTATATCCTGTTTCTGGGGTAGGAAAGGAAAATATTGTAGACAGACAACTGAAATTTAGAATGAAGTATGATCTTTCATTCTATGTGCTTCTAAGTAATAGTCAGAATGACCATTAAGTTATCAGGCTAAAATTATCTTTTTAGCCTCTTCCCTCTATATTAATTTAACAAATTGTTTATGTTATAATCCATGTGCGATCATTTCTCCTGCAAACATGTTTGTGTGTTGTGCATTCCTTTATATGCAGGCAGATAGGCAGGCAGATGGACAGTCAGACACATCTACATATACACTAGTTCTCTATTATTATATTTTAAAGATAAATTCTGTGTAAGCCTTTAAGAACAGCTCCACAAAGCATATTTTGTTCTATTTTCTTGAGAACAGAATCATAAGGATGATTTTACAAAAAGCTTTACGTTTTCCATTGAAAAATTGCTGATTTCCTCTTTAAAATACACAGAGAATGGAATATTATTGTCATCACTTATGTTGATCTGCAAAATAGTTATCTTTAAATTCATTGTGTTTGTCCCATGTACATATCACAATCATATACAAATCGTTCTTCCACTGATATTTCTACCATTTTTTAAGTTTGAAAAAATTAAATGTCTATGAAAATAGCTTATAGGAGGAAGTCTTTAGACAAAGTTTTGTTTTGTCCAAAATCTGTAAAAGTTACCTTGTGATACAGTTTATCATAAAGTTGGTATAAGACTATTAAATACTTGGATATTTATTTCTGACAAAAAGTAAATTCTAAGAAGATTTTTTACATTCTTCTATGATAGGTATTAAATTATTTGGACGATATAGTCTTGAGAAAATTTGCTGAAGTTCTTTAATTTAGATTTCGTTCAACATCTCAAGTACTCCTATTTTTATGTAGTATGACTTTTTCATTTTAGCAAACTTGGTGATATGTGAGAACAATCCAGATTAATTATGGGGCAGTATATTCTGGAGCGGCAATTTAAGCAAAACCTAAAACCTTAATGTCAAACGTTAGTCAACTGGACATGTAGGTATCAGAAGAGAAGAACATATAATTCCTTAGTTTATAAAGTGGTGACATTTAAGGCCATATTGCCTGCAATGCAGTCTAAATTGAGAGCAATAGACAGACGCTATTGGAAATACTAAACATTACTTTTTAATAAAAAATATTTGATAAGCATTTGTCATGGATTTCCTTACATTTTTCAGAAAGTGTACAGTAGCTGTCCTTTGATGCAATTTCTTTATCATCAGAATATAGAAATACATGTTTTTGAGAATGTTAAAAATGGAGTCAGATTTAATCGTATATTCATATATTTATATAAGCAAAAGACCTTTGTAGATTGGGTTGGTTTAAAAATGTTGCAGGAAAAAAAACATTGTGCCTGCCTTCTCCTATAAGTGTCACATGAATAAAAGCAAAAATCATTTTGAAAAATCTTATTTTTCATTATGAGTTATACATTATGAGTTTCTATGTTATGTTTTCATACAAAAGCTTACGAGATTTACTGTCTGTGCACGTTACTGAGACCTGTATATGTTTTAATTAATATAAATAGCATATCTAGCTATGCATTTCCTTACAGCTAGAATGAATGTAAATATTTATCTATGCTGAGTTCAAGATACCACTATGCTGGTATCTTTAAATAAATTGAGTTGTAAGGAATAAAACTTAATCTCTCTTCTGAACCCAGTTTTGATACAATATAAAGTCACTTGTATAAAAAATAAATTATAGATTTAAAAAAAATGTAAATAGAGGATATTAATTTTTTTTGGATGGAATTGAATTATTAGAAATAAATACAGAAAGAGAGCAGGTACTACATTATAGAAAAATCCAAGAGATTGTTCCTTAGTTAAATGATAAGAAAATGTGATTAGATTGTTGTCTGTTTAACATTAAAAAGCATAATTGGCTAAAGACAGGAATTTTGTTGCAATATTTTAATGTGTTGCAGTATTTGAATCCCCTTTAAGGGGATTGTTGTGGATGATGAGTTATTTATATTTCTGTTCAGTATGTCAGGTAACATTTATCTTTTTAACTTTTAAAAAATGCAGTTATAATTTAATGGTGGTTTCTTGCTGAATTCTTAATCATCAATTGCAGTCTAGTATTGCAGGGAGAATTATACTGAATAAAGTATTGTATTCATGCTCTTATTTTACTGAAATCTTTCCAAGAAAAACAATATATTGTTTAAGGGAAACACTACAGTGGTCCTAATGGTGTTTTGCTTTGTGAATTTTTGTTGATAAATATGCTTAAGAAATAGATTTGGCAAATACATGTGCCCAAACAACTTTATATTGTATTTTCATTCCCTTTTTATTCATTAAGGAATTTAGGGAAGACTCTTTAAATGTTGATTAAAGAATGAAAACAAAAATCAAGTTTAAGTTGTCAGGTTCTTTTCTAAAATTTGTACAAAATATTACAATGTCAGTTTCCTTACTATTACTTGAGTAGGGTTGTTGAGTAACAATAGGAAAACAAAAATTAATTCATGAATAATAAAGACTAATTAGCCTTGGTGAGCTTAAAGGGGATTAAAAGATACGTTTTTGTACAGAATAAATTATACTCTATATCTTAGTGTTAGTGTGGTACACTAACACTAGCACAGTTGTAATTGTCATGTTTTAACATGCCTAGTGTTGGATGGATGGAGACATCACAAGAACTAGTGCTTGATACAGGTCATCAAGCTAAGATAATTCAGGCCATTTGAAAGTAATTTGAATAATAAGCAGGTTTAAATAAGGAATAGGTTTGCTAATATTAAGAAAAATTCACTCTGATTTTGATTGTCACTTATCACTGAAATCCATTTGAAGATCTGGGTGTTCCCACCGTGGATTCATTTGTTTCTACTATTACATGGTGTAGACACAGCAGTTTTCTACAGTCTTCATCTATTGTCCCTGATCGAAGTTCAGAGAGAAGGAAAGGCAGAAGGAGCTCAAAAGTATTTGTGTGGACACGCAGGTGCAAAAATGTACCCAAAATACTGGAACAATGTCTCCAAATTTTTGTGTCTTGTTTAACCAAAGTTTCAGTAGCAGCATGTGGTGGAATCCTAGAAATCCTAGGATTCATCAGTGTGCAAAATCATTTTTATTGATTGTTTTGTTCTATCTCAGGAAAGAAAGTGATGAACTTGTTGCTTTTGATTCCTTCTAAATGGCAAGGACTTACAATGCATTAGAATCAAAGCAAGTACTAATTTTTTACAAAAGTTCTAAAACTGATTCGGAGAGATTTTTGTGAGAGACTAAGAATAGCAATTGTCTTCTGAAAGATCTGATGTGAAAAGGCAGGGGAATACCCACACTATTTCCTTATATGTAATACTAATATAGGTAGAAGCCACAACATATTCTTTATACAAGTTATAATAATTTAAGAATTCTTTTCCCCCTATTGATTTAAGACTGCCACCTCATTAAAATATCTTAGTTGATTAATTCAGTGATTCACCAATCAGCTGGTGTTTAATATGTCAAAGAATAAAGCTATTTTTTCAGATTTTAGATGCTTTTAGATGCATACCACAAAATAAGTATTCCACACATCTTCTATATGGACATAAGAAAAGTGGTAGAAAGGAATGTTTTATTAGTATTTTCTAGTCTAGTTTTTATAACTACTAGTATTAAAAATGATGAAGTATTTTTCCCCCAATTATTTGGTGGTGCTATATTAAACAGGTAAAAAGGGGTTGGGGTTTCCTTTGGATACTTAGATCATCAAATATTTCAGTCCTAATTTGTGGCTATTACATAGCATGTTTTACTGAAAATGACACATTTCTACTTGTTAATCTCCTTCATTGCTGTCCTTTTCTTGTTGTTTAAGCTGTATTGAATTTGACTTTCTTAGCTACTCATCTCAGGGCCTGTCCTGTTTGTTCTTTAAAATCCTTTATACATAGAGATAGTTTACATTATTGTTTACATTTACATTATATTGACATATTTATTATGCTTTATTTAACTATCTTTGGAAAAGAAAAAACCGGTTTTCTGTAGATGCTTTCAAACTTCAGCCATTTTCATAAGCGGCACTACAAGAATACTTGTTCATGTGGAGCATTATTTGCTTATGTGGCTAGTGTACAGTAAGAGGTGAAGAGCAATTCCATTCATAATGCAAAAGACAAAACCAACAACTATTTCATTCCTGTATATGCCTACATAGTCTGAGGTAAGTAAGAATGTAGCTGAGCACTTTCCTGGATGCAAATCCACTGAACACAGACAGATTTCTTGATATGCTGTATTTATAAAAACACATGCACCTCATTTGTCCTGAAAATCATATGTTCATAGAGCCCGGCTCCTGGAAATATTTTGAATAAACCTTTTAAGAAAGATGAAAATTCTAAATTCATTGTGACAGTTACGTAAAGTTGTTTTCCCCAAAGCCTAGTCAGAAAGGTATATTCAGGGACCTGTTTAAGTGCAAACTTGTTTCTTTTTATTAGAGGAGTTGGGACAAAAGGCTTTGTTTTGGCAGATACAAAGTAGTTCAGCTTAACATCTTTCGAAGCCTCCTCTGAATTGCTCCAATTGCTTTTGGGGTCCCTGTACTGTAATAGCCATAAGATGTGAATACAGAAGAACACGGCAGCCCCCTGCAGGATTTAGCTAACACTGTGCAGCACACAGTTTTTAGCAGAGTAAAGAGACACCGTTGCTATGAATTGCCCTGGAGGGTCAGTTATGGCATTTTTGTGCAGATGTAATCCAGAATGGTAATGAAATTACACTGTGGTTTGAAAGGCAAAATAATGCTTTCCTCTGATGTATTTAAAAATAATAATACTCTGGCATAGATCTCTAACGTTTAAATGAAGCTTACCAAATAGATTCTCAAAGTGGCTTTCTTTTAGTAAGGTGGGGAGTCTGCCCTGCAAAATCTCATTTTGCATGTTATTAATAGACATTTTAAGCCACAGAACTAATTATTGCCACTTTGGTGGTTACCCAAGATGGGATGTTGTTATCCTTGGTACACGAGACTTGACAAGATAAGTAAAGAGCTTGTAAGCTATCTAATTCATTATAAAAATATTAGTGATAGAATGCACTTTGTTTTCCATTCAAACAGGGAATGTATTTGTGAGCTGAATATTCTACAAGTATTTCTTTCTACAAGTAATAATGTGACCATTTTTTCCTCTGTCATACAGTAGTTTACTTTCTTCATATTTTCATTAAAATGCTAATGTTTGCTCTTAACATGTTTATAATTTAATTTTAATGTAACTGATCCAATGTTAATCTTGACAAATGATAACCAATAACTTTTAGCAGGCTCAAAATTTCAAGGGTTTTAGACAGTTTTCAGTATGCATTAAACATTAGCTTCATATGACAACTTTTCTATATTTATTGCATGATAAAATCCTTCTGACAGACATTAGATCCAACAATTTAGGATTCCTTTCCTTGCTTTGCTTATGAAGTGCTTAAGAGAGGGCAGCTATCTAGGTAAAATGGTTAGCGTTAGAGTAGAAATAATTTTAATTGTTTTTTACATTGGTCATAAGAATACATTTTTGCTTTATGAATTATTCTTAAATTTTCAAAATCAATCTTGTAGAATATGAACATACTATTTTAAACATATTTTTGAAATGCCTAATATCACTAA
Source organism: Pseudoxenodon macrops (assembly GCA_032467955.1). Taxonomy (NCBI): domain Eukaryota; kingdom Metazoa; phylum Chordata; class Lepidosauria; order Squamata; family Pseudoxenodontidae; genus Pseudoxenodon; species Pseudoxenodon macrops. Next base: position 220,090 of record JANHFT010005428.1, read on the forward strand.
TGAATTCAAAAAGGATCAACTCTGATTTTTAAAACTGTCCCGTTAGGTTATTATTATTTTTTAAACAATTGCTAGAAATTTTATTTCTGTGTATTTTTGCTTATTAAATTATAATTGTGGTTATTTTATAAAGTTACTGTTTCTGAAAATTGTCTTTTCTTTAAAAAAATATTTTAAAACAAGCAGCTAAGATGAAAATAAAGAAAGCTGCTGTTTTAAAAAACACTTTCTGAATTCTAAGTGCAAGTCTAAAGAGTATCTTTGTCTTCAGATAAACAGAGGGAACCTTTAAATATAAATATCTTTTAATTCTTTTACATTTGTAATAATTACTTTTTTTAAGACACAAGTGAGGGGAGCTACATAAACTGAGCTAGATTTTCTTAAGTATTGTATGTTGTTTAGTGGCAAGCCTGACTGGTTTTCGACCAATTTACTTATGCATCATAAAGCTACCTCAAAAACTACAGGTGATTAAATTATTGGATATGTGAAAGAAGGACAATTAAAGGCCACTGTTTTAAATGTAGGCATCTAATTTTATTATTGTTATACTTGAAGGTACTATTCCTTTGAGGTTGTTTATTTGGCATGGGAGTCAATATCAAAACGGGGAGTGGGGGAGAAACTTATTATGTTTTCTCCTTTCCATCTTTGTGATAGTCACTTCTTCTTCCAAGGAGCAACGCAGGAACAAAGGACTCCTAGCAGACTCTGACTGTTTCATAAGACTCTGTGTGTATGAGTGTGAGTGAAAAGAGGTTAAGGGATACATGAGGGCTGAAGATTGTTGCCCTCTCCTACTCCATAAAAATACTTGTAATAGGTCTTCCTTGGGAAATATACTCAGAAAAAAAGTGAGGTCAGGCTTCACAGATTGGAATTTGTTACCATTCTCTTCCTCTGGTTCTGTTTCATACCTAAGAATCCAGTGATGGTAGAGGCAATACTGAGAAATTGCACCTCTGGGTTCATTGTACTTCCAGCATATAAAACGACTCCATTAACTCTATGGGAATAATTTGGTGTGTTTTGGAGAAAATTCCAGAATAGTAACTGGGTACTTATTTTTATTGGTAAGTTGTTCAGAGAACAGAAGAGGCAAATGAGATAAGAGAGGAAATGATGCATGAACTCACTGAAATTGCATAAATTTAAAACATAAAGATTTCTACAACTATGGGCTCAAATGTAGACGTATACAACAGGCATAAAGCAAATCCAAATGCAAGGTAATTTATTATAGATTCAGGAGAGATCTTTATGGTACACATGGCACAAGAATGGGAAACACAGCTGAGATGTTAAAGAACAGGAATCAAGCTCAGAATAATCTTGATAGAATTACTGATAGAAGCAAAATATTGTTTTTTAAAAAAAGAACAGACACAGAAAACGGAGTCCCTTGTTTCGAATATTGAATATATTTGGAATTCTGGGAAGTATAAGCATTTCACAAAACTATGAATTTGATGGTGACGGGAGAAGAATTTTCCTGAAGTGAGCTAAGGAGAATCTGAAATTTAAAAATGTAACATCATTTTTTTTTAAACTGAGGAATTTTTTTGTTCCACCATCAGAGGAATGAAATTGGTGGGATTAAAAGGTAAGTAACATGGCAAACCAATCAACAATGTCAAGGGTAGAATCTGAGTTCCAGTGCCAACAAATATATTTGTCCCCATAAACTTAACTTCAATTTTTTTTAATATGTGAAGCTTGAACACATTTAAAGCTTGAAATAGAAAAGTAAGGCAAGTTTCGTGACATTTTGTGCTCAAAATGGTTCAGAGCAAAATATTTTGCACATCCTGTTGATTCACGAAATGCAAATAGTTGGTGACAAGAGAAACAGAAAAAATGGTCATCTTTAACGGTGATACAATACGTATTCCTCCCCAGTCAAGTAAATAGGCACCTCATGTTTAAAATTCAAATAAAACACAATGAGGAACGAAACAAAGAAAATCTGACGCCTGTTAAAAGGTCAGATTGGCTGATATATTTAGAAAGGCATCAACTATTATGGACTAGAGTTTGCATCATAAGATGAATGACATATCGCAACTTGGCAGCAATATATATTAGGGTTGTACAGAAATGCAGATTCAAAGAGCAGAATGTGATTAGGAACACAATTTGGCACACATGTAGCACTTGTTGAAGGTGCTATGAATGAAGCACGTCTTTTCCCAGAATCACATACCAGCTGCAAAGGACAGGTGTGCAAGGTCAGGAAATGATATTTCTTGTGCATGCTGAACTATGCTATACACCTTTGAGTCTGAATTTTTGCACAGACTTAGGACTACACGTATCAGTGCAGAGAAAACAAAAAATAAATTATGAATTCGGAGGGGGGGGGGAAGACAAAAATTATATAATTTAACAAATTACACCAGCTATTTATGAATAGCATTGACCAACCAATTGGATGAACCAGGGAACAACTGCTGCAAACTGGCCTTTTGGGAGAGTCCATTGGCTCCCTCTTGGTTGGTCCAAGACAGAGTTGGGTTCCTAACGGTTTGGTCCGGTTCTACCGAATTATTAGTAACTTGGCGGCCCAGTTTAGTAGAACTATTAGTGACCCGGGACTGCCATGCTACCCTGCCATGCCCCCGAGCCTGTTCTTTTGGTAGTACCATCTTGGATTTTTTAAGCACTGCGCATGCACACGTATAGGGCCGCAGCGCACACCTGAGCAAACCGGCAGTAAGAAGATTTAGAATCCACCTCTGGTCCCAGAGAGAATTGTTTCAGAGAGCACTTCCATGATCTGAATGTTACCTGTTCCTTGAAGGTTCCCTGATCTTAATGTAACATTGAATGTTTCTTTTAATTATCTTTATAGTTGTTTTAAGGGGACTGTGTTTTAATTTTATTTGCTTTATGTAAGCTGCCAAGAGTATCTTTTGATTGTGATGCCATAAACATACGTTTCATGAATAAATAAACAATGCAAACATTCTGCATTATTAAATTAATTGAAGTACATCAGAGTACGACTATTTTATTTAATATATTTAATTTAAAAGGGTTATATATATTTAATATATAGCCCTTTCTATGTAACATTCCTTTACATCTATTAAGATTTGCTAATAAATGTTTAAGTTTAAAGCTCAACTGTCCCTAAATAAGCTCTTTATTACCCTATGTAATTTAAAATGGATACAATAGTTTTCTTAACTGCAGCTTTCATAAATGCATTAGTTTTGTTTGAATTTTTGGGTGGAAGCTGATAGATATTAGCATACTTCATTAACTGCAGTCAGATTTAAGTATGAATGGAATCTGTTTGATGAATCACACCAAGTTTCAGTCACTGGCACACGGGGCAGTTCTCTTTTATCCTTACAGTTTTTTAGAAACAATTAGTCAATAACTTAGGGCAGGGGTTGGTAAACTTCACACTACACACAAACACACACTAACACAGATACGACTGAAGTAGTAAAGTACTATGCACCGCTTGTGCTACTTAGCTAGACATGAAGGACTAGCTGATCCAAATGTTTGGGCAGCTTTCTTGTTCTTTTTACTTTTATAAAAACTTAGAATTGCCCGATCCAGCATGCAGTAGCAAAATATTGGTGTCTGGCACTACAGCTAATATCTTTGTGGGATCAAAAAGGGTTGCTGTTGTTTTTTCAAGAATCACCAAATGGCAGCACTCAGTAAAATTAATAACAATGGAAGTACATTATAGAAAACATCAATCTTTTATTTCAGCTTAGGAACACTCAGGAACATAGCTACACTCAATTTCTATAATAAATAGCATTTTCATTGTTAACTTCCTTTCCCTTATTTCTTAGAAACGGCATTTCAGCAACAGGATTGAGATGGCTTCTACTTTGTCAGATCTATTAAAAAAAAAAAAGAACTCCAAGATCCCCCCAATCTGAATTTGATAAAGGATATAAGTAAAATTTAAGTATGGTAACTCCCAAGAATTTTTCTCAAGCATCAAAACTGAAGAGAGCTATGGTTCTTATACACATATTGATTCTTGATGACCCAAAGCTTTCCTCCTTTCATCAGTATAATTTGGGGACAGAGACTAAAAGGGCAACGTTTTGCTGCTATGGTTCAATGTATTTATTGATTTTAAAGATTTATGTTGCCACCCAACATAAACATGACTCCGTGCGGTATACATCAACCCCAAAACAATATTGCAAATAAAAAACATATAATGTCAAGAAAAAAAAGTCCACAAATCAGGGCAGGCAGCACAACAAAAACAGTATGTCTCCTAGATCCCATCAACTATTATTTCCATTTGGGTCCAATAAGATATAGAAGACCTCACTTTAAATAATAATAATAATGTAGAGATAGTTGGTTAGTTAGATGCATAGGAATAAATGTATTGCCAATAGTTAAAGTTATGCTCAATGATTGCCAGAAACTTCTTTAATAATATTTTTCCTTTTAAGAATAAAATATATTTATCTTATTTACATATTACAACTGAAAGCTTATTAAAAACAAATTGCAGTGTCTCTGTGATGAAAATTTGGGTTTTGAAACTCAACTCCTACCAGCATTTTAAGAAAAGATAGATTTTAGAACGAAAGTAAAGAAACAATGTTCTGCATGCTGTGCTAGAAATTCCTAGATATTGTATAAAAGCTAGTTTGAAAAAGCAAGGCAAAGCATTGGGCATAGCTTTATTTTCCATCAGGCAACTTATTTGTGAAAAGCGAGAGCTTAGATGATTTCAGAATGCTTTAGGGCTGATTCAAATATTACACTTTTTGTCCATGGAAGCCCTTTCACCATCTTTAGATACACTCTTCTTAGGCCATATACTGGCCACTGGCCAATGTAATAGCTTTAAGTGCACTTAACTCAGGACTGGATCGTGGCCATGGAGTGTGTCATGATGATTGGCCTGCAGTAACTTCCATGATTGCATGGCAGTATTTCTATATACCATGTCACAATTGCCTGTTTTACACACATCACATTTATATTAAAGGTAAACTTGTAATCTCCCATTAAGAATGTCTTTGATAATTCATTTTTTCTCTGTGATGAAAGGTTCTTTTTCGTTTGACATATGATAATTCTCAAGATAATAGTAATACAATTATTACTATATCCGGAGAAAACATATATACCTTAAAAGTAGGTGTTTATACCCTTTGCTTTTTAAATTAGGGATGACAGAACAACAGTTTGGATTTAGAGTGAACAAATGCATAATTGGCAGGGTTCGTTTCCAGTGCAAAGGAGGCACAATCCAGGAATGCTGGGATATCATTTGAAAGAACTGTGTGACAGTCCCTTCTCAGCTGATGCTAAACACATACACAGTATGGTTGAGGAAGAAGCCATGCTGACTTGGAGTGAGACAATAGGAACTTGGTGACTCTCTAGGATTTTAAAGGATAAAAACAGCAGTTGCCATTATCCCACTGAGTTTGCTCTACATTGTAGAACTGTGGGAAGGATCGTTGAACTGTATTAAAGCCCAGAGGTTTCATGTAAGGAAAGAGAATGAATGTAAACAAGAGACTCTACTCTACTCTGGAAAAGAAGTTATTGGAGAGCAATCTTAAATGAGGAATGCAGAGATCTCATGACCTATATTTATTACGTTAACCATTTGTTAAAACAGCCCTCTTTGTACAAACCAAGGAATATGATGCTTTCTAAAGCCACAATTTAACTACCAAGTTCTGAAGTGATTAATACTGCACTGTAGACATTGTTGGATCTATAAACTAGGGGTGGGGATTATATCATTTTAGCTTCACATATTTTCCTCCTCCGCCATTTCCCTAAAATTTATTTAAATAAATATATTCTTGCTTCTTTCCATTAGGGATCCATCTTTGAAACCTTTTGTCTGTGGTACAAGAAGTCAATGAACTTTGATTCAAGTTTTCCCTTTGTCCTTGGATTGCTCTAAACACAGGGATGAATTTAACAGTGCCTATGCGACTCACCCGCTTTAAACTGAATGTAAATCGTTCTAAACGTGACTGTAAAAAAAAAAAGATTTCTGTAATAGTCTGGAATGCTCTACCTGATTCAGTTGTCTCAGCTACAAATGTTCAGTTTCAGTCACAAATTGTGTTCCATGGACCGTACTTCATACTTAAGTGGTCAGTAGAGGGGGCATGCATAAATGGACTAACTAAAGTGTCTATTGTCCCTGTCATTGTATTTTTATTCTCTTATTCTTGTTCTCGTTTTTGTGTGACAAATTCCAATAAATAAAATAAAAATAAATACTTCTTTCATGCTGATAAGGAGCTGCCTACAAATAAGATGATGTGATTCCTTCTCAGGAACCTGCTGTGAAGCCAAAGGTCAGATCATCATTGTGGCCAGTGAAAACATTATGTTAAAATGGAAAAAAATTAAGTGCATTTAAAGCTAGCATTCTTTTCTCTGTATAATTATTGCAAAATTGTACCATAGGAGAAGGTCCAAAAGGATTTTGATTACTCAGAATAGAAAAGAATAGAATAGAAGCAAAAATAAGCAGCAATAAATACTGTACGTGTTTAAAAATATCTGAAAGAATACCAAAGCCATTTTTCTTTTCATACATCCTTTCTACTGGGCTTTCTAGCTTTCCAGCTTTGCTTTTATTTTATTTTTTGATATTTCATTTATAAAGTACTTCCTCTATTTTACTTGTTTTGAGGATATTTTATCAATGGTTGGAAACTGTTGCCAACAAAAGTGGCTTGGCAAAGAAGCAAACTATATGAATAATTGCCAGCAACAAATTTCAATCATAGATTAGAAAGAAAATGAAAAAAAAAATCCTGGAACTAAAATATCCTTTGAACATTTACAATATTAAACCATTTTCAGGACTGAGCGTTCTACAATCAGGGAGCTGTGTACAGTACTGTAAGTTCTCAGCACTTTAGAAAACTTCAGCACTTTAGTGATTTAAAAACAATATTAACTGATCACCAGTTTCAGATCTGTTATAATTCGAACTGCTGAATTTTACTTGATTGACAAATCCAACTAATTGCAATAAATCCTCCGAAGGGTATTTGGAAATAGCATATTTCCAAGAATTTGGATTTCTGTAGTTTAAGAAAGTTCAGTTTGCAAGCTCAACCTGATCACCAACCAAACCATTTGTCATACAGGACTTTGTGTGAAGTTTTTCTTCCTCTCCCAAAGTCTGTCCTATGCTGATTTATAATAGAATAGAATAACAAGAGTTGAAAGGGACCTTGGAGGTCTTCTAGTCCAACCCCCTGCTTAGGCAGGAAACCTTACACCACTTCAGACACATGGTTATCTAATCTCTTCTTAAAAACTTCCTGTGTTGGAGCATTTACAACTTCTAGAGGCAAGTTGTTCCACTGTTTAATTGTTCTAACTGTCAGGAAATTTCTCCTTAGTTCTAAGTTACTTCTCTCCTTGATTAGTTTCCACCCATTGCTTCTTGTTCTACCCTCAGGTGCTTTAGAGAATAGCTTGACTCCCTCTTCTTTGTTGCAACTCCTGAGATATTGGAACATTGATATCATGTCTCCCCTCGTCCTTCTTTTCATAAGACTAGACATATCCAGTTCCAGCAACCGTTCTTTATATGCTTTATCCTTGACTCCCCTAATCACCTTTCTTGTTCTTCTCTGCACTCTTTCTAGAGACTCAATATCATTTGTTCATGTTTCATTTTTTTCTCATTGAGGGAGAGAAACGGGATACCAGTAAAGCAAAGGAACATTAGTAGTTTTGCTTTTCTCCATCACAGGAAAATGTCAGGCTGCACAAAGCTGTTAGGGCTTTTGTCCTGCAGAATCATACAAGGTTTGGTCCCATTAGGGTCTGTGTAGAGCAGGCCTGTCAAACTCCCGGCCCAGGAGCCTAAAATGAGAAGAAGCTACAACTTTTTAAAATTTCTTCACTTAAATAGATGTGTTCATGTGTTTTCCCATGGCCCTATCTCCTCAGAAGTGTGCATGAAAAGATATTTTAAAGACATATACATAATACTCTCTCTCCTGTTTTCCCCACAATAAATCTGTGAGGGGGATTGCACTAAGAGACAATGTCTGGTCCAAAGTCACCGGCTTCAAAGCCTAAAAGAAGGATTATAAACCACAGTCTCCTAGTTTCTAGTTTTGCACCTTACCTTTCAAAGTAGGTTTTCCTGCCTTGGCAGAGGGTTAGACTAGAAGACCTCCAAGGTCCCTTCCAACTCTGTTATTCTATTCTATTCTATTCTATTCTATTCTATTCTATTTTGATAGTATAAAATAAAAAAGTCCTGGTTACAGAAGTCATAGTTACCATTAAAATCTCTCTCAGTTTTCGGTTGCATAGGTGTGTCAGTAGGTAAATATCAATCTACGAATAACAAATTACTATATAACTATTTAGCTGAACCATGTCCCTGTCTCTTTTTGGCTAGTTCCTAAATGTGGGTTTGAGTTTCACACATTTATAGTAGCTTTGACAGATTCTAACCCCAAAAAATGGAGAATAAAAAGAAGGGGAAATTTGCAATGAGAGACACACATTCACCAAACTTGACAATATGAAATGATTTTACTGATTCTTTTTGCTTTTTATTGTGTGCAGAAATCAGGGCAAAGAAAAACACACCAAAATAAATATATATATATATATTATTTCTTGTGTACCAAATAAAACTGGCACCTGCTAGATTTATATCTATATGTATATCATGTTGATGTTTATAGTAACATTTATGTTATTTTTATACTAGCGAGTTACACAATCTTCATAGCACTACATAACCATTTGTTGAAGTGACATAAATCTTGTCCACATGATTACTGTCACAAAAATGTTTGAACAACTCCAGAAGACACATACATTACCTTAAATTAGCATTTTTAATATTTTAATCAATTTCTTTTAAAAGAAAACTAAGTGTGGAACCAAGCATACAACCAATGTAAATAGCTCCAGAACAATTCCAAATATTTGTTCAAATACAGAAAGGAGGTAAGTTCTTCAGGCCATACGAAAATGAATGCCCTTTCATCTTTCTACCATCAAGCGTTTTATAATTTTTAAAAAAGCACACAATATTGATTTCTCTTGCTCAGCTGGTTTCTGAACTACAGATTATATATTTCAAAAGTATATGAGCATTAATGAAAACCAGGAAGTCTTCCAGAACAAAATGAATATGAAATGTAACTTCTGCTCAAGAAAGAAGCAGTTACAACATAAAACCATATCATAGGGCAGGTTGCACGCATGCTGATCGGGGCAGCACTCCAGAAAAGCCGAACTTCCGGGTTCTAGCACACATGCGCGCCTGACAACCAGCTGATCAGTGCACATGTGCAGGTCACTTTTCAGCACTGTGGCATGCACAAAGGAATCATTCCCCTGAAAAGCCAAACTTCCAGGTTCTAGTGTGCATGTGCACCTGACAATATATATATATATGTAGGTATTTTGTTGTTCGGGTTCTTTCCCGTGTAGAATCAAAGGTGCCATTAGCACAACATTTC
>JANHFT010005428.1:240424-262577 GCA_032467955.1 Pseudoxenodon macrops
TGTTCACCGCCCTGAGTCTTTCGAGAGAAGGGCGGTATATAAATTTAATAAATAAATAAATAAATAAATAAATAAAAGCAGCCCCAGAACCACACAGTTCTGGGGTTGCTTGTGATGCTTCCTGGCTACCAAGACATCATTTTCTTCTTTTTTTTTAACCGAGAATGTGGCATAATATCATCCAATCAGTTTTGTAGCCAGGCATTTTTCCTAACGCCTACCTGACTATCATCATCTATCGTATTTCTATGTTGCTTTGCATTTGGGGACTTGAAGTGACACATATTATGTTCCCTCCTCTTATTTCTCCCCCATAACAAAAGCCTTGAACTGTAGATGAGATTGAGACAAACTGAAGGATGCAGAGCCACCAATGAGCTTCCAGTTCAAAGGAGATCAATGCCTCAGTTTCCCCACTCTCAGTCCAATACTTTAACCCTTATATCACACGGGAACTCTGCCCTGCATGGTTGGAGAATGCAGTGGTGGCTGAAGTGAGGGTGGCTCGTTCTAAAGAAACCTTTTTAATTGCAGAAGCTGGAACTCAATATGGGTGAGATCATTTCTCTTAAAAGGTCAGCTGCTTTTCAGGAGCCAGGAGAGGGATTAAACTAGAGTTGCAGTTTGGGTTACAAAGAGGCTGAATCAGAAATAAATTGGCTCAGCTACCAAACTCAGCCAACATCGTGGGATCACAGAGATCCAGAACTGTTTCTGAACTGGTGCAGAGTCATTTTGTGGACGTGCTGCTAACAAGGGCAAAAGAACAGAACTAAAAACACATTCCTGCTTCCCAAAGCAGTTTCCCTTCCCTGCTGATTGTCAAGAAGCGTCCCAGGCATTTAACTTCATTTCATTTTGCAGAGGTTTCCAGGCACTTTATTATTGTCCTTCTCTTGGTCTGTCTGTTTTTCGTAGTGTTTTCTGTTACCTCATTGATTTTTATGATGTGACCTTTAATTGTTTTAAGCCATGTTTACTGTTATAATAATAGATCTTTTTAAAGTGACGAAATCAATAAAACCTAGAAAGGGGAAACAGAGGACATTTGTAGATCGTAGGTGATCCTGCTGGATTGTAATTTACTTAAACAACAGTTTAGGAAAGGCAAAGTTGATTCATCTGCTTGGATGATTATTTATGGTTGTTAAATACTAAACCTTGATGGTCTGTAGAATATATCCTCTTTTTTTTTGGTGCAACATGGCTTTGCTGTTTCATTTTGTTTTCTTCTATATGGCTGTTGTTATTGATTTGTAAACTTTGCTTTAGAGCCTTGCCATTGGAAACCTCTTTCATATCTTCTCCCGTCATCGTGCCTTGTATCTCCTAACAGTTATACTAAGCTAATGTCCCCTTTCAAGCATGGCCCTTCATAGTCACACTCAGATCACAGGGCAGGTAGAAAGCAGAGCATTTGCTTCACCTTGCAGCCACCCTCAAGAAGCTGTAGCACTGGCAGCTGACCAAGCCGTAACACAGCCAGTTCTGTGGTTCTGGCATTGATGGTGATGGGAGTGGCAAAGAAAAGCAGTTAACATTTAAAAGTTGGGTGGATTTCAGTTGCCAAAATGGCAAGTGAAACAGCGGCGACAACTGCAACACCCACACCCTTTCTGTTTCAATGTTTACACTGCTGGCCCATCACTGCAAATTGATTTGCAGTCCTTGTATCATTGAATTGTTGGATGTTGTAACTAACTGGACTCAATCCAGCTTCAGAACAAACCCACCAAAGATCTAATGAACTCTCCAATTAAGTAAAAGCCCGGAATAAACTCTGATTCAGATATGGCGTGACCTTTCTCCTGATCATAATAGGCTCAGGCAGGCTCCGCTTTTTGTCCCTTCTGTCTTCTTTTCGTGCAGGACACTCTCTTCCTTCTCCCTTCTGTATATTTCATGGAAGGAGGTCGAGTCCCGTTAGGTGCTTGCAGCAGTCACTGCTGCTGAGCTTCCTCACAGTGCCTATGCCAGGTCGAGTGTCATTGCCAGCAGCACTCTTGGCGGGATGAAGGTTGCATTAGTGAACAGTAATTGAAATGCAAAATAACATTTTGATCGAGCGAGCAGGCTGTTTATTTATCAGATCAATAGCCCAGATGCCCCATCTGGAGAAGTCAGCGTGATAATAAGTGATAGGATTCCAAGGGCAAGTGGAACAGTAGGGAAGACCAGTGAGGAGGGTGGGGTGTGCAATGTGGTCAGTGTCTTCAAAACATGCTTCTCCCTCCCCCCACCCATTCTCTTTTTCTTCTCAAAGGTCTTCCTAGCAGCTCACCATGGACAGCAGCTTTCCCCACATGTAGTTATATGAAATCCAACACCACTTAAATAGCCCATTAAATCTCATTTTAGATTCCATGAGGGAAAAGTTTCTTTTCTGGTATTCCGCAAGAGGGGCAGAACTCAAGTCTAGGGTCCCATTCGTCTAGGATATCTATAAATGTTTTCTTTGCTGTGTATAAAATTGAGCTGGTGTAATAATTGTATATATTATTTGTTGCACGCAGTTATAAACTGTCTTGTTCCTTGGACTCTAGGCAGATACATTAGCTAAGAATACCTTCTTAAAATCTCAAGCAAACAAAAGTAATTAACTAAGTTGGCTCCACCCCATTAGGCCTCCTAAAGCTCTGAGAACAGCCAGGTTTTGGGACAAGGTATCATTTGCCTCACAAAGCACAGAGACCCCCCCCAACACCATTCTAGCCTCTGAAAACAGCCAGGTTCTCAGAGGTTAGAATGCCGTGTGTGTGTGTCTGTGTGTCTGTGCTTTGGGAGGCAAGATGATACCTTGTCACAATCAATTTATGTGTATACCACAGTTTCCAGATAACAAATCTGAATAGTCTAAATCCTACAGTTCTGTGACATGTACAGTACCTTCTTTTTCTTCTTTAAAGGAAATATCTAAACATTCCTCATTTAAAATGGTTTAACAACTTGCTGTCCTGGATTCCAGGCATATTTAGAATTTGATACAAAAAAGAGTCAACAAAACTAATAAAAGCCTACTTCACTAAAAAGAAAAGCGAAGTGGTTGTCAGTGTTAAGCAGTGTGTGGAGCACTTACACCAGACTGAAATAGGAAGCAGCTGCTTTAATGATTTAAAAAAGTGGCTCTCTGTGCGTACTTTCTTCGCACAGCCTAATTAGTAAAGCTTTGAGCTTTGAAGGGAAGAAGGTGTTTCAGAGGATGGATGGGCATGAACTATTTAAAGTAAATATGTCTTTTCCTGGGATCGTGTAATAGAATAGAATTCTTTATTTATAGAATTCTTTATTGGCCAAGTGTGATTGGACATTCAAGGAATTTGTCTTGGGTGTATATGGTCTCAGTGTACATAAGGACAATAAAATACATTCATTAAGAATAAAGATACAACACTTAGTATTGTGATAGTCAAGGTTACTAATAAGCTATCAAATCGTACTAGGAAACAAATAATAACAATATAATTGAAAGATACAAGCAACATAGTTATAGTAATGTGGGAAGAGAATGCTTCCTTACTAAATGGCTGCTAAATGAGTTGTTTCCGATAGCTGAATACACGACAGAGACTTTTTTCATCTATAACTTTATTTTTTTCTTTTTATAGAATCAAACACATCATATTTTGTTACTCCTTATGTGCTTTTAATGGCCAGATCCATTTCTCCATATTTTTCTTACCGTGTTTAAGAACTCCAACTCACTTTTAGAAATCAAGTTTAAAAGGTTATATTGTCATCTGAAAGTCAGCACATTAAGCCCAAATTCCTGTTTACTAAGTCCCTTAAGATTTTTTTTAGTTGGCATTTAATAGGTAACCTCTTTAGTTGCTAGGCAAGCAGTTCTGATGTTAGGCCTATGGGGAAGCATTATATTCATTATGTAATTAATATGCAGGACAGATGCTTTGCTGTCATTGAAATTACTCCTCCAAAGAACTGCTGTTACCACACACACCCCACACACACACACCAGGAGATGCATTCATGTTTCTCTGATGTCATGTCTATGTTTAGCCTTCAATAGCTAAGAGGACCTAACAAGATATAATGGAATTTATCCTTATTGCTTCCATTGACAAGCACTGATACTGATTGGATGACAAACTATCAAATGTTAATCAGGAGAGGTAGCTTTCATGGGCTCAGTAAGACTAACAACATCCCTCTGGTGCTTTAATCACAAGGTAAATAATCTTTGAAGGTCCCCTAACTTTCAAAGCCACTTGCTTGTTGCCATGGGGAGAAAGGGAGAAAAATATGTTGAAAAACTTTCAGCTTGCCTGAAGCGAACCACTCACTGCTCGGAAGCAAAGTCTTGATTTTCTCCCATCTTGATTATCGTGTTCATCTTTTCAGTCACCTTCCCCCTCCACCTTGCTTGACCCTCTTATCTGTATAATATAAGATTTCTAGACTAATATAGGGTTGTGTTGTGGGTTAAAAAATATTATATTCATTTTACATCTAACATAAACACGTCCTATTTACTTCTGAATGCATTTCCTTTCTGACTAGAAAGTGATCTGGTGGTTTGATGGATAGCTGAGAAATGAACATTCACCTCAGCTTGTATTTTAAAAAAGAGATAGTGGACTATAATGTAATTTTTGTGAACTAAATGTACTCACCTTTTTCAGAAGATGAAATAAATGGTAATTTGAATTTGTATCCTTACATTACAGGCCACATCTAGAACGTTGCGTCCAATCAAGGGAAAACAAACACGGTTAAGATAGTAACAAGGACAAACTGTTTTGAGCATAAGAATACTCATTTAATTTGGAAAAAGGATGTGCTCAAAACACATGACAGCATTTTAGCAATATAGCAACATCATACCACAAAAGGTCAGGTTAAAGAAGTAGTAAATAGAAGAATTAACATCTAATTATTGAATATCGAAGAACTGTATTTAAAGTCAGAAGAAAATGTTACATTGCTTCTTTAAAATAGTTTGGAATATTCACTATTAAATTGGGCTGGAATAAAGAATCACATTTGATTCATAATATACAATAGTTGAATTTATAAAAGATATAATATGTTTTTAATGTTCACAATTATGACTATGTGAGCAGAGGATGTTTTTTTTTAGCCCCCTCTTTATTTTCTTTGTACCATTATGGTTTGTCTCAACTAGAGTATAAATGTTGGAATTTAATTTTATATGCTTATATCTTCTTCATGCAAAAAATGTCCAGTTTATTTTGCCTTGGGAACACTTGGCCTTTGTGGTTTTGTTGCATTAAATGAAAGTTTGGCTTTCTTTGCCTGACTTAATCTCAACTGCCTGAACTTTTCTGATGTGCATTTCTTCTCAGTTTATAGTATGCTATTTTTAACAGAAATTTTATAGGGTAACTTGAGACTAGAAAGTAGGTAGAAGACCATGCTGCTTTTTTGATAGGCTTGGGTTATTTTGTCTTGATTAAATATGTGGGTGCTGAAATAAATATCTACAGTAAATGTACCAACATAATTCTCTATATCATCATCCTATTACATCTATACAAAATAATGAATACAATCCATTAGAAAACTTTCTTTTGCAACAGTGGTATTATGTTGAATGATATTTGTGTTGAATTTTTATTTTTTATCTTACTTATTTATTTTTAAATTTGTATATTGTCCACCTTGCTTCCCAGAATGACTCTTCATCAAACAATTCTTCAAACATTTATATAAGCTGTTTATTTGTTTATTTTTATTTCTTTGTTAAATTTACATACTGTCCATGTCTCTATTTGAGATGACCCTGGGTGACTTACCACATAATACATAGAAATATAAAAATCATTATAAATATAAATTAAAATGACAAAAGATTGAATGTAGACTAGAAGACTGCAAGTTTAGAGCTGAGTGGCAGTGGTACCTTCTCTATCACTGCACCAACCACTTCCAGCCTACAATACTAACGTCTGTATTTCACCATTCCTTCATTATATTAGGGTGATCAAAGGATATTTAAAAAATAAAAAAATAAATTCTCTACATCAGAACTGTCTGTATAACTAAAATTCAAAATATGATGTGTTTGCATGTGCCTCAGGCTTCTTTTAAAACATAGCAATATGCCTCAGTTCTCCAAACACTACTCTTCATGTTCAGGAACTTACTGATAGCAGAATCCCACAGACACAATTTTGTCTTCATTGCAGATAAAAAGGTGTGAAAATTGTTTGTGTGTGTGCATGATTGGTCTACTGCCATATCCAGAAATCAAAACCTGTATCTGTATGTCTACTGCAGGGTTTCAGTTCTTAGCCTTTTGTCCATCGTTTTGAATCAGCAGAGAGTTGGGCTTCTTTTCATAGTCATGACATAGGAAGCACCTATTCATTTAGCTAATATAACTTAATCCATTTGTTAACATAAAGCTTCTGTTTGGCCTGAGAACTGCTGAGTTCTGCCTTGCCATTTGCTTCACTTCTTACAGTGACTGTATTCAGTATAAATAGCGAATTCTTTTTCATAGTTCTGTTTTACAATAAGGAAAACTAGACACAATTATATGAGCATTTAAAATTTGCTCCAGAATAGTTTATAGCATATAAATACATTTTTGAATAAATAGGTCGCAGGGTACATGATTCTGGACCTTATGTATGTTTTGCTGTCATTAAGTATCAACAGTGCAGAGAATAAGGAACTAGTCCAAACAGGGAAACATTCATTGAGCATAATATATGTATAAAGAAGTTTTCAGATGAGGCTGAATTTCTAGTAACTTGCTTCATTCATATAGTTGTACAAAATGATGTCATTTTCCATTTTTATCCCTTCCATCATCTCTCTTTGGCAATTTTTCTATTCAGAAAGAGTCCAGTGAAGGATGGAATAATTGTATGATTCCTTTGATTGGTAATGCTGCAAGCCCCTCTCTTGAATCACTCTAGTTAAAATTAAATTATATCAAAGTAATTTCAGTCCTAGAATCTCTTACTGTTGGAAATCCAACAGTAAGTTTTTAGGATATCCAAATTAAAGTATCCCTGATAGATGGCCAATGAAAAATACCCCAACATCTCCCTAGATAATTTTTCAAATTATGTTGTTAGAAATATATCCTAACGTCCAACTAGGATATCTTTTTATATTTTAAATACATTATTTGGTGATATGGAATAACAGAGGACAAAACTTGATTTTCTTCTGTGTGATGTCCCTTCAGATTTTTCAAGATTTTTCCCCTCAGTCCATTTAAATTTAATCATGTCCTGAATCTCCGTTAAAAAATATGGTCCCAGAATAGGTACAGTAGTCAAGATAATGGAACTATTACTTCCTATTATTTAGGAATCAAGATTTTCAATTTTATGTACCTAGTTTTCTGCAATATTTTTCTGCAATATTTTCTGCATCTATTAAATCTTCTCTGTTGGTTAGTTGTCAGTTCCTACACTGATAAGGATTCAGGAGTCAATTTTATTATAAGCAAGCACCTGCAAGTTCCTTTGTTATCAGTGAGGAGACCCACTATTTCATAGAAAGACAATAAAAAAAGAAGAGGAATTCCAATCCACTTTGATTGAATAGGTTATGGTTGGGGAATATGGTATGAATAGGTTATGGTTGGGGAATAGTTATATATCTTTTTTTCTTTTCCTATAACCTTTGCAGTAATGAAATCTGGGAATTTGTTCTGAGTCTGGCATACATATAAATGATTTTATGTGAAATTATTCTACATTTTCACATCAAGTCATAGATCACAATCTTGATTGGAAATCCTATTTGCCTATCACTTACCAGACCATACTATGAATGTTAAAGATTTATCTAAGTTTTAGATTATATTGATTGACAGTAGAAGCGATTAGTAGTATGTACAGGAAAGTACTTGCAGGGGGAGGCATGGCAGAACCTGGGAAGGGGGAGTTAAAACAGAAATCAGCCTAGAATCTCTAGGTAGCCACAAATGTATTAAATCCAACCTTCTCCTGGTCCAGTTTACATGCACACACTGCACGGAGACTTCAAGGGTTTTTATTTATGACTTATTTATAAATCCCCAGTCCAACATCAAGACAACCCCTCCCCACCAACAAATTCCCAACTCAGTTTTGGAATCCACAAAGTTGGGGCAGTCCACAAGGCAAGACAAAATAGAAGCAAGACAAGGTACAAAGACCAAAGTCCACCATCTGTCTGGAGTCTGGAGAACAGAGTTCAAGGCAAAGGCAAATCTGAGAGGCAGGTCCAAGAGTCAAGGCATGGATCCAGGGTTCTAAAATCCACAGTTAGGGTCAGGAAGCTCAACTAAGAGACTGGCAAACACTAGGCTCCACTAGATAATGCCTGGTGAAGCCCATCAAGAGGAGCGAGACTTCTGCCTCATGAGTAGATAGGCCAACCTCTGTTTCTCCTGTCTCTTCTCTGCCCTGCATGCTCTCAGATCGGATGAGGAGGCAGTTCCTTCTCCTCTTTCCACCTGAAGCCTCAGGGCTGTCCTGCTGCAGGTGTGCCTCAACTGACCCATGCTCAGCTGGCTGCTCCTCTGATTACTCCTTCTCAACAAAATCATTTTTTATCTTAAAATAAATCTGGCCTACTTAGTTTTTAAAGTTTTAGCAATCAGTCTTTTCAGAAAATTGAAAATTGGGAAATTAGTAATATAATCTTAATATGTTTACCAAAACATATTCAAAGTACATCCCATTGAATTAAGTGGTATTTACTCTTAGCTGTGTATAAAAAATTAGCCTTAATGATATTAATATAATTTATTTATAAAATTAGTCTAGACATAGTAGAAAATATTCATTTTACAACTGATTTAATTACTTGATAATTAGCTAAATATCCTCATGTTATTTATGATGTGATTTTGTAAGTAGTTCATGGATGGATAAATTTAGGTCCATGAATTACAGTATATATTTATGGCAACTTGATGGTAGATAATAGCCATCTCCTGCATGCTGGATACAGTTTATCTGCTGATTGGTTGCTGTTCCAAATTCTGAATCTTAGTCTTGCAAAAGGAATCAAGTCAACTTATTTCCTAGGTTGCGGAATGCTGTCTGTAGAGGGAATAATAGTCAGATAGATATTCTATTATATTTTTAAAAAGATACATCCCCAGAATCTTATATACAGTATGATTGTAATTTTTTGAGTATACACTGAAGTATTAAAAATCAAGCTTATGATTATTATTATTGATTGTATTGTCCTCTGTGTAAATAAATCTCAATTAGTCTCTAAAGCATTTTTTTCCACATAAATTCACATATTATATTATGCATTTTAAGTGAATTAGAGGGGAACTAGAAAATGTATGAAAGTAGAAGAGATACCTATTGTCAGATATATATGAAGACAGATAAATGTTACTATTTTTAAGATAACTGAGGAGAGATTCATGTTTATGGAGGGTCCCAATCTCAGATGTTTTTAACTTTCAAGCAAATCCAGTTGGCAGATTGAGATTGAAATATACAGAAGGAACCCAGTGTGGGATAATATGCTATCCTTTAAGCACATAAAATCCCAATATTCTCCTGAATATATGAATAGATGCATGGAAAACATTTAAACATTCAAAGTGTATGATGTGAATATTTCTATCTTCATTTACTTATGAATACACGTAGTCCTTGAATTACAACAGTTCCTTTAGTTCAAAATTACAACAGCACTGAAAAGGAAACTTATGTCACATTTTTCACACACATTGCAGCATCCCCATGGTCATGTGATCAAAATTCAGATGCTTGGCAACTGACTCATATTTATGACAGTTGCAGTGTCCTGGGCTCATGTGATCACCTTTTGCAATCTTCTGACAAGCAAAGTTAGAAGCCAGATTAACTTAACAACCTTGTTACTAATTTAACAACTGCAATGATTAACTTAACAAGTGTGGCAAGTTAGATTGTAAAATGGGGCAAAATTCAATTAACAACTGTCTCACTTAGCATCAGAAATTGTGGGCTGCATTGTGGTCATAAATTGAGGACTATCTGTATAGATAAGTATATTATACTTTACTAAGAAATTCTCTCAAAAAATTATTGTGCTGAAGGTGGAAATTTAAAGAACAGTTTAGGTAGAAAAAGGAGCTTTTTCATTCCTGATGATATTAATTAAGCACATATAAGCTACCCTATCCATATCTAGTCAGTAGTAAATCTTACACAATTCAATAGTACTTTGGCAGGATTGCAACCTAATTTAGAATGTACTAAGATTCAATCTCCTTATTTTTTAAAATAGAGGGAAGCTAACAATATAGAATAAACGGGTAATGTCAATGTTGTTTAGCTCCATTTTGCATTCTGAAATATAATCAGTAGGACATTTTTAAGAAATACTTTTATTATAACAGCTATTGATAACTTATTTTCAATATGGCAGATTTGATACAAAGCAATTAAACAATTGCCCATTTTGTCAATAATGCATAATCAATGGATTCTTAAGCAAAGAGAGGTAACCTCTAAAAGTGGAACAAAAAAAATTCACATTTCTTATTTGTATGGGGCATTTATTTGATACTGTTTTTACTAATCTACCCCCATTTCAATTTATATTGAGTTAAATTTTGAGAAAAGTCAACAATTCCCAAAATTCATAAGCTACCTCAAGATTTGAGCAGACTGTCCTGTTCAGCATTATAGATTTCAATGAATACACATTTAGAACTGTCCAGGGTGCTGAACTAGCTCCTACCTTCTTCATATTTTACTAGATTTGGTTATTGTGGCAAACGTGCAGTCTTAACATGTGAGCAGAATACATAGTAGACATTTTTCTATTTGGAAGAGAATTATATTTGAAAAATTTACAATGTGTAATTGTCAGTTCATTTCTGCTTGAGATATAAATTAACAGTGACAGTTTCCGTGTGGGGGATCAATTAGGATAGCCTGTCACTGAAAGTAAATGGGTTGCAAGAGCTTTTGAGACTTTAACTAACTTATGGAACAAAATGCTCAGTAAGGACCACTTGTCTGCTCAGTACCTGATTGTCATGGTTATTTAGTTCCTGCATGCATAGAACAGGTGTCTGGTCCAGATGGAAGTCAATCTGAATAAGACCTGATGTTGCAATCGTGTTATGCAAATCAGTCACCTACACTCCTTCCAATTATTTTCAGTCCCAGTTCAGGTTACCTTTTAAAACTGCATTAAATTGCAAGATTCTGTATCTCTGATGAAATGCTTTCCAATTGTATCTAACCCTGATACCAAGATCATCTGCTACATTACAGCTTCCTCTTGGCCAAGTATTTTCTCATTCTGAAGTCCAGATAACGACAATAAAATTTTCTGGTGCTTTCTGGTTCTGGTAGTTCCTGGTTTTGAAATGTATACCAATGTGTATTTCTGTTCCATCTTGTTTGATTTTGAAAAAAGAATTAACATATTTTAGTGTTTAGACATACAGTAGTTTACACTAGTTATATCTTTGATTTATTATTTAGATCTAAATTTATCTAATAACTTATCTCTCTCTTTTAGGTTTATATTTATATAATGAATGCTGTTAATTTTTGCTGTGGATTTGTGTTTACTGTAGGTTTTATTATCTTTTACGGTATCATTTTCTCGTATCACTTTTTTATAGATGATAGATAGATAGAGATAGATAGATAGATATATTTTTATAATTGTAAGTTGCATAGTTACCCTGTGGTAAGACAGGTGGCCAATAAAATTTATAAATAAATAAAATAAATCATGTAAATTATCTAGCACCTCTATAAACATTTTATAAAATGTTCAGTGGATTAAATCACTCTCGTTTATCTATTTGGTAATTGTGTTAATATTGCCATATTTTCCTGCATGAAACTGTGATGGGGAAATGCCAACAAGAAGTAGCTACATGTTCCTAAATGAACACTGCCCCTTTGGAGCATGTCCTTATGGTTTCTCATACACTTGGTGCACACTATCTTTGTGCCATGTTATTTTGTATATTATTCACTGATGTGAGTATTTTGTGAACATGTTTTAAGTCATGTTTTTTTTGACTTTGGGATTTTATTTTATCTTTGAATGTAGAAACTGCTGAGGTTATTGAAATGGATGCCATACAAATCCAGTAAATTCTCCAATGGGATTTCTAATCTGTGAATATTTTCTTCTGAGAAAGAATATTTGCTTCTGAAAACTGTCTCTGATTTTAAATCTAGCAGCATTGTTTTTAGGTTTTAGTTTTAAAAAAAAAAGGAGTTTATTTTCTGTTTTCTTTCTTTATAATATAGCAGTTTCTATTATCAAATAAATTATGACATTTATTAGGATTCTATACATTTTCTGGACCTAAAAAAAAAAAGCTAAAATACTAACATTTGGTTCTTATTTATGTGACAAAAGTATTATTTCCACTTTCCTTATTTCCAGTTCTTTTTACCCACATAACTTGCTGTTTGGCTTCAAGGTGAGCAATTGTTTTTGTGCCTAAAGGATGTACTTAACATTCCTTAACAGACTAAGAATAGCAAAATGTATGTGGAAGGCACAACTCACAAGTACGGAGAGATGTTTAAAGCAAGATATTCCTATTTGAAGATTTGCACTAAGATTTTATTGTTGTAGAACAATGGGAAACTACAAAAACCACAATCTCTCTTGAGAACCATGTCAGAAGGGTGTATAGGAATGCCAAAAGGGATCTCAAGAGCTCTGTGGAATGCTGTGGCCACAGGTTTCTCACCTCTGCAGAAAGTGCTGAAGTGCAGGTAGTCCTTGATTTACAACATTCATTTAGCAACTGTTCAAGATTACAACAGCACTGAAAAAGTGTCTTACAACCAGCCCTCGCACTAATAGCCATTGCAGCATTCCCCACAGTCACATGATCAAAATCCAGTGCTTTGCAACTGGCATGTATTTATGACAGTTGCATTATCCCGGGTCATGTGATTCCATTTGTGACCTTCCCAGCCTGCTCCTGACAAGCAAAGTCAGTGAGGAAGTGGGATATGCCTAACAACTGCACTGATTTGCTAAACAACCATGGCAAAAAAAGCTTGTAAAATTGGGTACAACTCATTTAGCAACTGCCTGGCTTAGCAATGAAAACTCTGATCCCAATGGTGGCCATAAGTAGAGGACTACTTGTATATAATTCCCCAAAAAACACTATACTCCCTACCATGTTCTAGTTTCCTGTACTGTAACATAAACATGCAATATGTGAAAGCACTGGATTTAAAAAAAAGATCCCAGCTATTTTAATCCAATTATGGATATGAAATTTATTTATTTATAAAACCATTATCCTGCATTTTCCTGGCTTTTAACAATGCATCTCTGAAGAACACCTAAACGCATAAATGTTATGGCGCAAATATGTAATGTGGATTGCATGTTACGTTTTTTTGATTCACAGTGAAAAGACGTGTATTTGATTCATTTCTCAGAATCAAAAGTATATTTTAAAAGCAGGCATGGTCACCCTCTGGCCCATAGACGGAAGGTAACTGAGATGCTTGTGAGCAGCTTGTTAAACTAATGTTTTAAAAGAGGGTTCTAGTCTCAGAAGAGGCAGGCTTTTCTAATAAATAATATTTCTAGGTGTGCTACTGGATGGAAGATACCCAGTCAATACTACTTTATATTAGTAGTTGATTTTTAGGACAATCTTAATTCTGGACCTCAACTTCGAGGCAGTCTGTGTGCCTATCCTGTTTGTTGTCAGCCTTGCCTTTTGGAAATTATCTTGAGGAACATGGCAGAAAATCAAAATACGGTTAGCAAAAAATTTCTAAACTTTATTTAATTTGCCCCCCCAACATCCAATATGTAATATTCGGTCTTATTTTTTAATGTGTAAACCTGGAAATCAAAA
Organism: Pseudoxenodon macrops; assembly: GCA_032467955.1. NCBI lineage: Eukaryota > Metazoa > Chordata > Lepidosauria > Squamata > Pseudoxenodontidae > Pseudoxenodon > Pseudoxenodon macrops. The sequence continues at coordinate 254,235 of JANHFT010005428.1, forward strand.
TATATCAATCCAAGCAATCTGAGTACCCTTGAACATACTTTCCTGCTTTAATTCATTAGCACTGTCAGCTGCAGCATCAAAAAAGCTGCAGCAACTATATTTAGACCAAGAAACTATCCATGTGCATGGCTCAGTTGAGTATACTGCTAATTAATTTGGGATGCAAATTCATTTTTGTTTTCCCTTTGGACTCCAAAACCATAAAACTCATCCCATGAATCAACCTGAGACAGGAAATCCTAATTTATTGATTCCACAATATCACATGCCCAGCTATCCAAGACTAAGATTATCCCAGAGATTCAAAATCACTTCATCATCTTCTATGCAGCTCATCCCCAGAGGAAGCTAAAAGGAGAAGATCTAAAATCACCAGCTTCCCAGTGTTTCATTAGTGAACTCTCCAAGCAAATCCAATTTGCCAATTAATATCGTATCCCCTCCCTCTAAACCACTGTATGCATCTCATCATAAGTACAGAGAGATGCAAATGCCGTCTTCCCGTGAAAGTCTTCTTTCGATTAATCCCACCTATTGCTTTTTAGTTACTTTCTCAAAGGAATTTACAAATGTCCATTATTATCCTCAGTCTATTTAGGGCAAGTCTTTTAAAAAAGAAATCAGATACGGGAGTATAACTTAATAGTTACTAGCATTATTTATATATTTTTCCGCATCGTTTTTTTCTGCTAGACCTCTGCCTCTTCTGCACTGAGCAACTTAAATAATGTTGTGAGCTGGGTGACCCATTCAACTCGCTACTTTCTGTCATATCGGAGCAGAACTGCCTTTTGAATGGGAAAAAGTTTAACGTTAAGCTCCATGAATTTCTTCATTGAAATGGAAAGCTTCCCTTATAATATATTCAGGGAGTTATATTTTATTTAAAAAGAGGGGGTTGCATTTTTTTTGGGGGGGGGAATACCTTCAAGTCTGTGTTGGCAATTCAGTCAGTTGGCAACTGACTGAACATGTCTCTACAGTTTTATTGGCAGGTTTTTCAGAAGGTGTTTGCCATTGTGTCCTTTTTAGGACTGAGAGAACGACTGGCTCAAGGTCACCCAGCTGGCTTCATGCCTGAAGTAGGGGTAAAACTCACAGTCTCTCCGTTTCTAGTATGTGCCTTAATATATGAAATTAGTTCTCTTAAAAGGCTTTCTTAAACTTTTTGTTGTTAATGTTGCAATACACTATTACTCAAGTTAGGTAACCCTCTATTCCTTTCTGTTAGATCGCGCAGGAGTAAAGACACGAGTCGAGTGACAGTCAGCTCTCGGTTTATTGGCATAGTTCTTACATGAATCCGGACTGAACTCTGGGCCAGGGGAACCCTCTTTTATGGGATTCCCCTGGCTTGTAGGCACACAATTACATTGGCTGTTAACCCCCGTTGCTAGTTAGCCAACCAGCAATGGGCATGAACTGTATACAGATGGAGATTGAGGGGATTACCCTTAATGGGTGATCAGGATATGCCTGGGGAGATATGGGGGAAGACATCAGGATATGCCTGGGGAGATGTGGGGAATACAATAGAACACAAGAGTAGGGGTATATATTTACAGGTAAGAATTAGCACACAAGGAAACCATTCCTTTTTATTTTTCACTAGAGGTTCCCTGATCTTTACACTGAAATTAGGAATCCCCACCCCCAACATTTTCCTCCCAATAGCTAATGTTAATCTTTTGGAATTCTAAATTAGTTGTAATTTAAAATAAATTGCTAAATTAGCAAAGTTGGCATCCTATATATATGTCAGTAGGATGTATGCCACAATATGTTGACTTTCAAAATAGTTTGTTGATCTATCTTAAAAAAGCATAGGAACATCATTGTGGGAAAAACTGGTCTTGATTGGACTTGGGATATACTCAGAAATATGGCAAAAGCACCTAATTAATTAACTAATTAATAGATTCGTATTCTGTTAATATTCCCCTGTCCTTACCACAAAAGCATCCTTTGTTTTGTATTACTATTTGGTTTAGAAATATTTCTGTTTTGGAAAGGAAGGCTGTGCAGAAAAGACAGCAGAAAAGATTATTGGATGCTCACTTCCTTCTAGTCAGGACATGGCATATAAACCCTTGACCAAGGTCTACAGTATTGGCAGGGAACCTACACATCCTTTCCATGACCAGTTTTCATTGTTGCCTTCTGGAAGCAAGCTTTGTAGTATCCGAAGCAGAACAACTAGATTCTATAATAGCTTTGTACCATATATTATCAACCATTGTATATATGTGTATATATATATATGCGTATATATTCATTTTCTTTTGAGAGCAGGCTGTAGAATTTCATTTTAATGTGTGCCAGTGTATTCATAGAAAAAGTGACAATAAAAGTTATGCTGTGCTGTGCTGTGCTGTGCTGTGCTGTGCTGTGCTGTGCTGTGTTGTGCTGTGTTGTGCTGTGCTATCCTCTTTGATTGTTTATGTACCAGCAAGTCAGTCATAAACTTTAGCAACATATAAAGATTTTCTCTTGGCAAGAACAGTTCTGACCTTAATATAAATAGGAAATGTTAATCTATGAAAGACAGAAAGTGATGAAATATTCTGAATGTGGGACAAACTATCATTTGGTATTGCCAAAATGGTTGCTTGGGGAAAAATGAGCTCAGAGTAAAAGAAAAAATCCAACAGAAGCTACAGAAGAACTGCAGATTTTTAAAAATCTGGATGGTGCTGACTTATTTATTTCTTCATCTCATTAAATTTAGGTACTGCCTGACTCCAAAATTCTGAAAGACACCAAACTTTTAAAGAAAAAAAAAAGAGCAATATATGAATAGCGGAGATAAGGATGGTTTATAAAGATAGAGAGATGTGGAGACATAGGATGAATACTGTTGGTATAAATTGTAGTGAGCTATATTTCACATTCTTTTTATTGCCTCGTGTTCTTAATTTATTTGGCTTGTTAATGCCTATTCCTTTTCTGCACTTTGCCGTATGTTACTTACACCAACATGGTGCATGTACAGCAAATAAACAAAACATTGTAATGGATATGCCTCAAAGGCTGCTTATAAATAACCTGTCTTAAACATGTGTAAACTTTAATTGTAACAATTGAGGCCACTTAAAAATGATTAATGTTTAAGAATGATCAAGTATTTAAATTCTATCTGTCCCATTTTTATTTAGGTCTCACTTCAAAGTTATAAGGAAAATTATGGATTTATCTCAATTAACTTTTTATGTGGCATAGAATGTATTTTTGTCTTGTTCTCATGTTTATAGGCTACATGCCCAGTTACTATTCCATAAATACAGATGCTTCATACAACATCATGTTGTTTTTCTAATATGACAAAGATTTACCTGAAGCTGCTTATATTTTCTTAGCCAAATCCTGTCACAATTTCAATTGTGCTCAGGTCTCCATCTTTCTTTCATGCAGCCTGGCTAAGTAACAATCCTGAAATCCAAATATCTTGGTCTAATGTAAACAGTTTACTGAAATGTATTTTTAGTTTCCTCAAATGGTATCACCAGTATGTTTTTGTTCTGTGTGATCACTGGAACCTGTTCTAAAGCAGATAGGCAAAGCAAAAGCTGATGAAAACAGCTGATGAAAGAGCAAACAAAATATTTAATTAATTTTATTATTTAAAACTAATACATGAATTGTATTATTATTAAATTGTTATGCCACCTTTCTCTTCTATAATCATATATGCCCATATTCATGTATGCATGAATATATATTGTTTCTCAATGAATATTTCAGTGCTGTGTTTATTCATGTATTTTTTAAGGCTAAAGGTGAAATTTAGAACGTAGTAACAGGTTTATGCATTCTAGTAAAGATTCCATCAGTTCACATTCAATAATGCTATTAATTTCTTCACTCAGTGTGGTTTTAATGATTATCACAAGAAAGGAAAGATTATTATATTTTTCCATTGTAGAGAAATTGAAGTCTGAATTTCAGAGTGATATTTTAGTCAAAATTGTTCTCTCAAGATGCTGAAAACCACATAAGCTATCCTGAGGGTACTCTAGTCACTTACTTTGCCTACTGTTGAAAATTAATTAAACATTGAGCATTTGAACAGTCAAAACTGAAAAATGTCAAGGGGGACAAGATGTACATTCCCCCAATCCTGAAGCCATGATGTTAAGTCAGCTGGTCATTTTGGCTTTCTTAAAACATTACATTTGTTGAGGTGACAATTCTGGTGACCCAAAATGTTGATGGAGGTTGAGGAATATGTGTAAAGTTGTCCAGTCTGTGTGGTAACCAAGTCCCGGCCGGGCAAGCCACTTGGGCTCTTACAACCAGTGGCTGACCCAGTCCGGCCCTGGGATGGGATCGCCATGGGTTTTCATCATAGACTTTCCTAATAGCAACGGGTATATGGTGATATAGACAGTTATTGATTTATTTTCAAAACAGGCTCACTTCATATTGTGTTGTGGCATACCGTCAGCATGGCGGCTGGCAACAATGTTTATCCAGAACATTTACCGCCTACATAGGGTACCACATTCCATTGTTTCCGATACGGGGTGCAATTCACCCCATTGTTTTGGAGGGACTTTGTACGACTGATGGGGTCTTCACAGGGGTTAAGCTCAGTGTTCCACCCTAGCACCAATGGGGCAGCTGAAAGGGCCAATGCTATGGTGGAACACTACTTGAGATGCTACGTCTTGTATCAACATGCAGACTGGGCACGCCTCCTGCCATTTTTCGAAGTAGCATACAATAACGCGGTATACCGCAGCCTCACGTCCTTCCAGGGGGTGTATGGTATGGAGTTCCCTGCTATCCCAGAATTAGAGCTTAACCCCTAAACCCCAGAGACCCCAAAAGAGTGGGCTGATAAGATATGAGAAACCTGGCCTAGGGTGAAGAGAGCCTTACAGAAAGGGGCAGATGAGTATAAACTTCAGGCTGATATGAAAAGGGCAGATCACAAACCCTTCCAGGCATACCTCTCCACTACGTATTTAAAGCTATGAATGCCAAGTAGAAAACTGGGTCCCAAGTATCTGGGCCCATTCACTGTAACCCAGGTAATCAACCCTGTCACAGTGGCATTGAAGCTTCCACCGCTACTGGGCAGGATCCATCCCGTTTTTCACAGTAGTCTGTTGAAGCCAGTGGAACCCAATAGAACCAGCCCTCTCCCCCAACCCCCTGGGCCTGTAGACACGGATCACTATGAAATAGATCAGATATTGTATTCCCAACTACACCAAGGGAAACTCCAATACCTGATATTCTGGAAGGGGTATTCCTACACTGAAGCGTCCTGGGTAACAGCACATGATATCAGGGCCGTGAAACAAATGTGATGGTTCCATCAAAAATATCTGCAGAAACCAGGAGCCCGAAACCAAACATGAATGACTGACACTAACCTTCTGTCTTCCAGATGGACCCCTGGTAGAGAGGAGCCACCTGTCGAGCTAGTCTGAGGCTCAACATTCCTGGGGGGAGTGACAGAGGATGGTGCCACCAGAGACCTACTGGTGCACGTTGGCGACAGGGATACCAATGGGTAGAGAGTCCAGGCGCAAGACTCCAGGCAATCCCCACGAAGCCTAAGAATCCCGATGGCGATGGCAGATGACATCATGCTGGGCTGCCACAAACCAGAGCAACCGTGCCAGGTGGGCAATTTGAAAATGTAGCATGATAGCCTGCGACCAGCTGGGGAAGGGCGGGTTTTGGGATTGGCAGATACTGGGGGGGGGGACTTCAGGATCACCCAATGGTGGTTAGGATAAAGGGCTGAGCTAGATCCATAAAAGGCGCTGGAAGGCGAAATCCCCCAGCGCTAGCTTTAGTTGATTATCAAGCTCGTCAAGTGCTGAGGTCCTGGCTTGTAGCAAAATAAAGCACTTTACTGCAAGGAAACCCTGCTTGTTTGTGTGTCCTGCACGGGCCGAGAGTAGCTCTACACTAAAATCTCTCTGCCCTGCCTCCATTAGAAGAGAGGAAGAGTTCTGGTGGTTCAGGCAAATGGTCTTTATAGTCTACTATTTTCATACAATGATCGTTCAGGATACATCAAACAAAATGCATTCAGAAAGTTCATAAACGCAGGTGGGAGAGCATAATTCTATTTTGTTTCCATTATCCCACCTATGATACTGGAAAGTACCAAACAGTTATTAAGATTAGTAGCCACTGATATTCCAACCATTGCATAAATGTTTCCTGTCCCTCACTATGAACAATAGCTCTCAACCACACTGAACGCCAACAAATTCCATAGTCAGTTATAAAGAAATGGTTCCATTTATTGGCCCTGACTCTTCTTAGAATTTCTCTAAAATTATTAGCACATAAAAACCTCTCTAAACCATATTCCATATCATACTTCTGTGTATTCATGTTTCTCATACTATGTTCCCTTTGTCAATTATCTAGGCCATGGGTGTCCAACCTTGGTAACTTGAAGACCTGTGGACTTCAATTCCCAGAATAGGCTGGCTGGGGGAATTCTGGAGGTTCAGGTCCACAAGTCTTAAAGTTGTCAGAATTGGATACCCATGATCTAAGAAATTACACTCATTTTACATTCCTGTAAATACAGATGGTTTCAACCATGCCAATTTTATGCATAAAGATGTTTGAAATAATCATTTAAACAAACTACATACTGAGTTTGGTTGGTGCATTTTTGTCACATGGCGAGGGGGAGAGAATGAGAAAATCCATTTAGTGCTATTTTTGAAAATAATTATCTTGGAGCATAGGCAAAACTACCGACATTCCTGTTCCATTTGGCTATTTACAGTTCTGTATTGTTTGGCAATGACAGTGACTAACACTGTCTTAACATTTTGGGCTGAATTGCCCAAATGCCTGAGAAACTATCTTTAAAAGAGTATCGACTTTCAGAGAACGTTGTAAAACAAATGAAGAACATTTCTACACATTGCTCATCTTTAACAATGTTTCAGATTTTTCAGAAGCAATGATTTACATATTTCTGTCAAAATATAAGAGAGCAAAAAAGTAATCTCTCTTTCTCTTTATAATAATGGATAACCGCAATAGAAAATGGATATTCTCCAACTGATACGTTCTAAACATTTAAAAATATTACTGGTGCTGCAGTAATCTACAAGAAGTCATAGGAGTCACTCTCTTCCTACACCTATTTAGCATCCAGTTTATGAAACCCCTGACTGAGGCCATCTATCTGCACAGTTTTAATTATCATCAAAATAATGATGATACTCATTTTTACATCTCTGTCTTGGGTGGCCCAAATGATGGTATTGAGGTGCTTGTTTAGTGTCTAGAAACTAGATGATCTGGGTGGGAAAGAACCAGCTGACAAGATTAAGGGGCTGTAGGTTCTAGGGTTAACCTCATCTAATGATTTGCCAGCTTTAGTTCTGGCTGCAATTACACTTCCCCAGCAGACTTTGTGAACAGTCTTGGTTCCTCCTGGACTCTCAACACCTGCTCAAGCTTGCAGCTGCAGCCAAGAAAGCCTCTGCAGAAATATATTGGGTGCTGGTTGCACCCATTCCTAGATTAGGAGTTGCTGCTCTCACTCACACATTAATCACAATTGGGCAACTGCAATGACCTCTACTTGGAGCTGCCCTTGAAGCTTCAGCTGATCCAGAATACAGGGGCACATGCAGCGATGGCTGCTTTATAATATACCCATATAACATCATTGCTATATGAATGGCTTACAATAGGCTTCCTGGTGCAAATCAAGGTACTGGTCATCACTTGCAAAGGTCTATATGGTGTAGAGCAAGGTTATTTGTAGGATCACTAATTCCTGGTGGCTTCTGCACTCAGACTGTGCCCAAGTCTGGCAACATGGGCACAGTCTGAGTTTCCTTAGTAAAACAGTGACTCCTGATGGGACCTAAAAAGTGTGACTTCTCTTTCATAGCACCTACCTCATGGAGCAGTCTCCCCCCCAGAGATACAAATGATCCCAATCTTATTGCTTTCATGAACACAGTGAAGACCTGGCTTTTTGCCTGAACACTTTAGCCTGGAAGTTATTTGAGCTATGGGTATGAAATTTTTATGGGGCTTTGACTTGATCTTTTTATTTTATTTTTCTGTTTGCCACTCAAAGTTCCCTTGGTAGAGGGGCAGGCATATAAATTTGTTTGGCCAACAAACAAAGATTTTGAAATCACAAAGAGTACCTAGAATCCAATTTTATAGGAACTCACAAAACATAATAGTTGCATCAGCCAAGTATTACTTAATAGAACATACCGTATTTTTCGGAGTATAAGATGCACCTGAGTCTTTTGGGAGGAAAATAGGGGGGGAAATCTGCCTACCAGGTATTCATCTGGCTAGCGTCTTTAGTCTGGTCAGCTTCAGCAC